>JAQIWZ010000991.1:0-14281 GCA_034697245.1 Malaconothrus monodactylus
ATGGCTTGAATGTGAAGAAATATCTAACAATAAGGCGTATAAATCAAAAAAATTTTGAAATTCGAAGTCTTAACTCCTTTTTCGCACTTTTTAATAATGCTTTTTCATTGAAACTTCAATCGTGAACTTGACGATGTTCCAGGTCTCTCACCACTTCGAAACTTTCCCAAAATCGTTCTCGTATTTTTTTTTATTTTTGAGCGCGAACACAAAAGATTTGCAGTGGGGGGCAGGGGTCAAGTGATTTTTCGAATTTAATTTTTTCCCCATAGACGTAATGTTAAAAAATTGAGAAAAAAAATTTATTTCTCCGGAACCAAAAGCAGTTAAGATCTAATATTTTAGTCAAAGTTGTGTCACTATATTTACTATCGAACTACAAGGTCAAAGGTCGCACGCACAATGGCTTAACGTGGGTTCCTTTTTTTCAAAAACTGACGTAATACTTTTAAAGCCTTGACTAGTTGTAGCGAAGGTATAGTTTACAGACTCTAAGAAGAGCCAAAACAGGAATCTATTTTGAAAACTTTATTTTATAAATAGCTCTGCCATAAGTCATACTCACTCCCCATCTGTGTTATCAATGGCTGCATAAATACCATGAAAACTTTGATTTTATCAATATTTTGTTCCTGTTTTTTATGTCTCAATTGACAACTTATCTCGAGTTAAAAACTAAAAAATTAAAATTTATATCAAGCGAAATATTGTTATCAAATATTTATTTATTTTTAAATATAATCTCTAGTTCTTAGTTATGACTTGTTTTCAATCAATTAATTCTTGACAGTAATAAATAATAAACAAGTTTTTGAAACTGTTTGTAAAAATCTTATCAGTTTTGAAGTCATTTATTGATAGTCAAAAAGAGTTACAATCTATTCATTAAAAAAAGAAGTTTAACGTTAGATATTAAGTAATTGATAATAAATAACTTTTTTTCAAACTTAAAATTAATTTAAAAAATTTTTTTTTCTCTCAATAAATCTATAGATAAATAATGAAAATAGAGGCAAAAAACGTAAGAAAAAGTTAGATTTATCTCGAGTTCCGCCAAAGAAGAAGATGAGCGAAGAAGAAATGAACGAATTTTTACATCTATTGCGATCTCATAAGAACGGTTTCGATCAAGGCTGGACTCCGAAGGAGATAATTGGCATCAATAGCCTTAACAACCAGTTGGTATTTCTGGTCAAATGGACTAATGATAAGCAAACTATTGTCCTCTCAGAAGTGGCGAATCAAAAGTGTCCACAAATGGTTATCCAGTTCTATGAAAAACATATTAATTGGGATTCGGATACGGATTAAGAAAATCCCTTCTCTTTGAATTCCTGTTAAGTCACTATTGAATTGATATCAAAAAATTTTTTCTTTTTTTTTTTAAGTTCAAAAACATGAGAAAATTTTTGTTTTTTTTAATTCATTTCATTTTTTTATTAAATGTTATATTTTTTGTTTGTTTTTGGTTTAGATCTTTTCTCTCACCGAAAATAATTCGCAATTAATTATTATAAATGAATGACTTTTTTAAAGAAATTTTTCATTCTTTCAAAATCTAAGAATATTTTTCTTCAATGTTTAGATTTTTCGTTCACAATCTTTTCAAATATTGAAATATTTTTTCGCAAATTTATGGGAAAAAAGAAACTTTTTTGGCAAAAGGCGTGAATTTTTTCGAGAAAAACTTTTAATAATTTAAACAATAATTATTAAAATTTTTGGGAATTTTTCGATTTGTTAAGTACTGAAAGAAATAATTTTTTTATTAATTATTCAATTTCTTAAATATTTTTATTACGAATTCATTACAACTTCAGTACAAAAAACTAATTAAAACTTTTAGTTTTGCCATAAAATCCATGTCTAATTAATATAAATAACAAATCGCTTCATATTTTTCTCACGTCTTTGTCGATAAAAAAAAGTTTTTTTTCAAACAGAAAATAAAACATAACTAAATGTAATATAATATAAATAATTATTATTTTTCTTGTCTATAATTTATATTTCTCTCAAAAATATATATTCAGAAGAAAAAAAACTGAACTTTTATTTCGCTGTCAAATAAACATTTTATTTAAAAATATAAATATAAATGATATTTAAGAAAAAAAAATCTACAAATTTGTTGCCATTTATTATTAATTAATAATTATTTTTATTATTAATTATAAAAAACAACTTTATGTTCAAAAATGACAGCGAATTTTCTATTGTATCAGTTCTTTGATTATTAATTTTGATTATAAATTAATTATTGAATTGCGTTTTATTATTATTTAAATATTCATAAACTTATTGTTGATTTAAACTTATGTTTAAATAAAATATTCACAATTTGTTAAAAAAAAAAAAATTTTTTAATTCAAATCTAACGATCTTTTCAAACAATATAATGAATAACAAAAAAGAGGCAAAACTTTTTCCATCACTTAATGAACTAATGATTTAAACTGTGAAATAATTTTTAAACATTAAAAGTTGGCAAAGATTTTAATCCATTTTATTTCTAGTCTTTAATTTGCTAAAAACTAGTTTAAAAACAGTTACAAAAGCGTTGACTACTTATTAATGTTGTTCAATAAAAATGAGTTATGAGAAAAAAAAATACTTAAAACTTATAAGAATTGCTTAAATAATAAAATTTCCACAACGCTTCCGATAATTCGGTCCATTCTCTAATCATAAGTTTGCCTGTAAGTTGTGGTCCGCAATTATGCAACGGATCGGGTGTTCCGTAAATACATTTCGGCAACTCTTTAGGCCTTCTTTTCTTAATTATTACTTTTTTAGTCGGCTGTGAACTAAACGTTAAAAAACTTTGTCTTAAAAAAAATTGATGTAAAACTTTTTCAAAACTCACTGAAAAATATTAACCAACGGTTCGATTGATTTTGTCTTCTTCTCATTATTTGTCAAAAAAGTTCTTGTGCTCGAAAATGATTTAAACAAATCGTTTAAACTTTTCTTGAAGCCAAAAACTGCACTATTAGTCACTTCTCCTCTTATGCCTTCTGGAAATTCACTGATCAATGAATCGCTAACAATTGGTTTAAAATTATTTAAACTAATAGTCAATTGAATTAATAGAAAAATTAATTTGAAAGTTGAACCCATCAGTAGTTTTCACACTTTTATGATTAAAAAACATTATTTTCCTTTTGGTCAAAGAAATTATTTTGCTATAAAAACCTGAAAAATGTGTTGACACAAACTTTTTTTAGTCAAATGCGAACATAAGTTTTGAAATACATTCAAACTTTGCTTTTCAAACAAAATTAATAAGAGTTTCACAACTTTTTTAGAGCTAAAAATTTTTATAGCATAAGAAAATTCAAAAACTTTTCATCACTTCGAACAAGTCTATTATTTTTTGAACAAATTTTTCGTCAATTTTTTGTCTAAAAACAATTAACTATTTTATTAAGCAAACTATAATTGACTGTAACTTAAACTCATTTATGAATCTGAAGCAAATGAAGTGCAACGACTTTTTTTACTTGACTCTCAACTCATTCACTTTTCAATAAAAACTCGGACTTGATTTCAATTGAGGTTAAAGTATTCCACTTATAGTTAATTCAAAAAAAAAATTATACTTTTAAAAGAATGATATCTGTTTCAAGGCATTTAAATCGGTTAATGACCAACAAGTCGAACATTTTTGAAGCTTATATCTGAACACCAAAGAAGAAAAATTTATTTAAATTATTTTTTTTCAATGACTTATTTGGAGTAAAAATACTCGATCAATGAGTCCATAACTAATAAATTTTGCTATATTTCAAACTAAATTGCAGTTATTTTTTTCTAATCCCTCATAATTTTAATCTTTTTATGTAATTATATCTTAAAAGTAATAATTATTTTTAGAATTAATTTATTTCGAGCTATTTTAGGACTAATTTTTGAGACTAAATGATAAATATAATTACTGTTTATTAATTATATTTAATTAAGTTTCTTATTATTACAATTAATAACTTTGTTTTCAAGGCTCATAATAAGTGAAATCGAAAACTCCTATAAAAGTTAATTAGAGAGAAGTTATAATAACTTTAATTATTTTGTGAAACTTTGACAATTATTTCTAATTTAAATATTGACACAATTATTCTCCACCTAATTTCGAGTTTTCTATTTTCTTTATCTAAAATTATGTGAACAAATTTTTAATTTCTTTAAAGCCCGACTCGTTTAATCTCAAAAATATTTTGCAAAATATATTATAAAATCTTTAACTGAAAACTAGTTTTAAATAATCTGAAGATATCTTCCAATAAATTAAATCATTAAAAAATGAATTGATTATAGGTTTTATGTGAGACTATTGCTCTAAAAAAGATTAAACAATTATTTTTCTCAATCTCGTTATTTATTAAAGTATCAATATTTCAAAAATTAATGAATATTTATTAGTCATTGAATTTATAAATACAATATATTTTATAACAATAATTATCCCAAATTCACTCATATATAGAGGACATAAGAACGTAGTTATTAATAAAGCAAAAAATATCACATTTAAATATAGCTAACAAACAGATAATTCAATCAAATTCGTTATATAATTAAGTCTCGAATTATTAAACTATTTATGGCTTAATTTTTAAAAAACTTAATCAAAGTTTGAATAATATTTCTTAAAATTGTATATAAAAAATAGTTTTTAAATTTTTTCACAACAAAAGCAATAATAGTAACCATAAAATATTGATATCATAAGAATATTCTTTTAAAGGAATCTGAATATAAAACAAAATATAGACTAAACAAACTCAAAGTTAAGAAGATTTGCCACAAATAACATCATTAGAGGGCAAACAGTATTGTTTCTCATTATCAAAAAGCGTCCCTTTCGGACAGATATAAGTATCGATTGTATATTCTGTGCACTGATAATAGATTCTGCAGTTCTTTCTAACATCAGCCAATCCTCCGCTAATCTTTCCCTCACAAAGAGCTTCTCCGTATAGATAGTCCGAGTCATCCATCAGAACATCTTTTTCATTATCTAATTGATAATTAGGCGGCAATGAGTTCACAATAGACTCAACAGTTTTTTCCGTCGACTCGACATGACTCGAGTCCTGACCAATAGAATTAGCCGAAGACTTGACCGAATTTTCTTCTCTAACTTTTGGCTTATATTCAGGCATTTTTGGGAACTCTAGAAAATAGGCGTTTGTTATCCTTTTCTGAGCGAAGTCTGAGTTATGACTCAAAACCTTAAGCAAAATTTCCGTTAATTTCGGATCAATAGGTCTAATGACAGCGCCCGGAATCGAAGCTATTTGTTCTAAACTCTTAACTTTTTCGATATCTCCTAAATTCTGTACTTCAACGGCTCGGATATCTTCCGGAAGGTATTGATTCTGTAGTTCAGGTCTATTTAGTTCAGCTCTAATTACTTGATTCTCGAGCTGTTTATCCAATTGAATGCTAGGCTTTTTTGAATAAATTTTATTCTCGACTTCATATCTATTATTCTTTTCGTAATTCTGTTGATATTTTGAAATTTTATTCTTTTGATGTCCGAAATCATTAGATCTTAAATCTCTCTGACTTTCGACTGAACCTAAACTGATTTTGTGACTATCTCTAGAATCGACTTCTTTTGGTTTGGTTTCTGTCTTATTAATCTTAGGCTCATTTTTGTCCCATTGAATGTGTGTCTGACTCTCGACCTGTTCGTGATCCCAGTTCTCCATATGACCACCGATTCTCTTCAGGAAAACATCTTTACGAATAATTTCTGGAGGAACAATAGGTCTCCACCCGATCATCGGTTGTTGCCATCGAAACAGAGATCTCGGTTTGACTTCAACTATAGCTTCGGATAAAGGATTTTCGTCATTCTTCGCGAACCGAATCGGGACTTTCTTTAACTGCATTTTACTGTAATCTAATTCTATATATCTTTTTCTCCTTGTCTGAGGCTTTGGTTTCTCGGATTCGCTGATAATTGGCTTAAACGGATCTTTTCTACAGTTAGTTTTTCCACTATTTTCTGGACTCTATCCGTAAGGAAATGAAAAAAAAAATTTAAATTGAGCTAAAAATTTATTCAAAACTTTTTTTCATTTACTCTGAAAACTCCAAAATGTTCCGTATATTGAGGTCCAGGACTATTAATAACTGGTCTCGTATTCGATGCCGAACGAGATTCTTGTGATTCTTCTGGTGCCTTAATCTTGACATTAGTATAGATAGGAATAACTACTTCTTGTTTTTCCGCGTTTTGATTATTCTCTTCATTTTGATTGTCATCACTGTTGACATCGATATTACTGTAATCGGGAACGTATTCGACTCTAATATTCTGATCGTCTTTCAAATTATTTTGTTGATTCTGTTGTAATTCTTGTAAATAAGTTGAATATTGTGTTTCTGGTTCTAAAGTGATTTGTGGTGTAACGACATAAGAATTGGCGAGTCTGGTCTCATCCAGAATCGGTCCGTTGATACCGACGTCATCAGTATTATAGGGCTGGAGTGGTATTTGGTAGTGATAGCCTTGAATTGCAGTTAAAAAAGTTAATGTTTAAAAAATTATTTAATTTAATTAATTTTTTTATCGGAAAAACAATCTTTTTATGATATATTTTCCTGACCTGAATGCAAATCACTAGCGGCTGGAACCAAAGATGAAGCCAATAAATGATCGGGTCTTGGAATGAAGGGTTGTGGGTATCGATTGTGATATTGATTGTAGACTTGAGATTCTTGAGGGTGAAGATGGTCTGCATGAGTATGTGGTGGATGTGGTGGATGTGGTCCGTGATTGTGATAATTGTGGTGATGGTGAGGATGTTGTGGTGGTGGTTGTGGTCCTTTAGAAGGGTCAGGGGCTGAAGATTGAGGTAGATTTTCGGTCTGAGCCTTATTTTCTTCGTCTTTCATCGGGATTATTAAGTTTTTCAATTGTTTAAACAAAGTTTTATAGAAATTTCGATAAAACTTTGGGAACCAATTTGAAAGCAAAGCTCTTTTTGATAAGATATTAGATTGTGGTGAGAATGGGTTTCGGAATTTAAAAAGTGGCGCAATTTTTTTGCCTATATTTTCTATATTGAAGAATAATTTTAAAAATTTTTTATTTATTCTTCATTCGAGATTTTTTTTTGCAAATCTGTTACCGTTTTGTTCAGATCTAAGTATTTTGGGGAGCGATCGCACGAAATGCTGCCTCTTCTCTATGGCTGAATCAATCGGTTGTGGTATTAGGCAAATAATACCATATGGTGTTTGCGTAGCACTCGTTACCTTTGGATTCTTACATATTTCCGCTGCTGTTGGCTCTTCGGCTTTGCTTTCTTTCATCAAAATGATTACTCCTTTAAATAGATTTTTCCGAAAGTAATTAAATTTAAAGAGTCTTAAGTTATATGAATTTATTAGACTTTAATGTTAACACTTATGCGATACTTAAAAGAAAAGTCATTGAAATTTAGTGCACGAGAAAAAAAGATTATAACGAATACAAAAGGCCTCAAAGAAACAAAAACTTAATGATAGTTCGAGAGAAAGAAATAAAGTTTTGATACTTCATGAGAATAAACAGAAATAATAAGTTTTATTCACGAATTTTGCATTAAGTCTAAAGAATAATTACAAGTTTTCAAGCGATGAACTATTTCTAGACTTTCCGTTTAACTCTTTTCTTATTTGGATAGAAATATAACTAGTTTTCAGTTTTCAAAAATTTCTTTCAGTTCATAATATATTTTGATAACTTGTGTATGAGTTGTGAATGAGTTCTTTCAATAGAAAACATCTGTTAATTCAATTTTAATGATAACAAATTATTTTATAATAGCATTCAAATGACTTATAAATATTATTATTGTTTTCTTACAAAGACTTGAATTTTAATATAATCTTAGATAAAATCTGATGAATTATTTTTTCTATTTTGGATAAAATTTCAATCTATTTAAAGTTCATTACAATAAAATAAAGGTTAAAACACTTTTATCTGCATAAAAATTGAAGATTTAGTCGAAGAAATGACTTCAAAACTAAACAATTTATTTTCCAATCTTCATTATAATAGAAAACTAATCAATTTTATCAATAGAGAAGAAATCAAACGTATTCAGAGTTAGATTTATTGGTAAAAAATGATAAGAAAACTAATTCTTATTTCAAACCAAAATGAGAAATCAGTTAATTGTGTGACAGAAAGAAAGATAAGAAAAAAAATCTAAATATTTTGATTAAAGTTTTTACAGATTTAATAAAAGTTATTAAGATTTTATTCAATTTAGTTAATAGGATAAGAATCAAAATAATGTTATATTATTTGAATTCTTTTCCAAACAATCTCAACAGATCTTCAGATGAATTATTTATCATATCATTTCTCACACCCATAACTGTTATCACATTTGATAACATAATTATTTATCCAAAATATAAGTCAAAAAAAGTCTCATCAATCCTACTATTATTCAAGAAAGTTATGATCAATTACTTAACTAACAAGAGAAGGAGAGAGAGAGAATAAAGTTTCAACAAATATTTATCCAAAGATTTTTCTCTTCAAAGAAATTCAATACAATTACTCTTATTCGATAAGAAAAATGGTCTTTTAAGGTCAAGGACTGATGAACTTTTTCTGGTGTGGCATTCGATTCATTAGCGGTTTTAGTCTGTATTGAATAACAAAATACAGGTATCAATAAAAAGCTCACTTCTTGAATAAGCATTCGCTCCAGAAATTCTCTTCTACTTCTATATTAACGCACAATTACTATAATACATGATCAGCTCTGAGCTGTTTTGATGGTTTTTGGTCAATGTCTTCGAGCATGAGATAAGAAAATATAACTGTACGTAAAAACTTGTTAAGCAAATAAGCCCTCGATTTTTTTTCATCCCTAATATATGTTATTTTTTCACAATCATTTCAATAATAAAATTATAGCTTCTTTTTAGAAAAAAAGTTTCGCAAAAAAATTTTTTTAAAGTAAACAAATATTTTTTTAGATAAAAGTTTTCAAATTTATTAGTTCTCAATATACTTATCAAATCTTAGTTTCAAATTTACTTTAAAAGTTTAATTAAATTCCTTTAAATAATATATCTTTTTAGGTATGAATAAAATTAAAGCTATAATTAGGTCAATATCAAGGACTTCGCCCAGTATTTAGTTTTTATCTAATTATATATTAAAGAGATTACAGATATTTTTCAATCTATTTTCTTCTTATTTCTTCGTTAATTAACTTATATTTAAAAAGAAATTTAGAACAAAAAAATTACTCTTTTTTTCTCTCATATTTAGATTACTTTTAAGGCATGATTGATTGAAATATATTTAGAATTTTTAAGCAATTTTTCTCAACAATTTTTTTTCTTCTAAACTATTTTCAAATTAATGATTCAAATATTGTAATTAAGTAACAGTTAATTCAAAAATTCTAACTTTTTTGGGATACTATTTATGCCATAAGTTATAGTAATTTATTTTCACTTTGAATTTGTGACAAAAGTGAAGCTCAAAACTTATTCATCAAAAAAAAGTTTTTCTTTATCGATTATTTTTTTCATCCTTTAGAAAAATAAATTTAAATTCGATACGAACTTCAAATCAATTTTTTATTCGAAAAAGTTTCATTTATTTAATTTGTTTTATATAGAAATCATTAATCTTTAAAATTTTTACTCGGAATTAGTTTTTTTCTAACCGTTTGATAAATAGATCTAAAATTTTTCAATACTTTACTGAAAACCCAGTTTTTGAAAAGCAATAAAAACTGTTAGAAAAAACATTTTAAAAAATCAAATTTATTTAAATAATTGGTAATAAAAAGAGCTATTATTAAAATCATTCATTGGAAAAGTTTTCAACATTAAGTCTTCTTTATTTATTTTAAACATCACTTTTAGCCACATATAAATAAGTAGTTTAAGAAATATTGATTTGAATTTCTATTAAAGTTCATAGACTTTGATTTTCAAATGATATGATATTTAATTCTAATCTATCAATAAAAAGTATTAAATAAGACTAAAAATAACTCAAGTAAATAAAATCTAATCAGTTTTCCACTTTGAATAAGTCAGTCATGAAGGTATTAAACTATTTATTATTTATCAAATACTTGACGAATGAATAATTTTTTGCTTCAAAAAAGTCATGAAAAAAGTCATTGATATTGAATTCAAGTTTGAGAAAAAACTTTATACTTTTTTCTATAAATCATGATATACGGGACAATCAGTAGATATAAAACTGAGAACAATGAGAATAACTTTTTTCTTGACTTTGAAAAGCATTAAATCTCTTACAGTTTTGAAGAACTTATTAATAATTTTATTCCTAATTAAAGACTTGGAAAGTGTTGAAAAGTGTTGAAGGGTTTAAAAGTATTGAAAACTTTTTACTTTTAGTTTATTTGAATAGAAAGTATGGGAAATAGAGGTAAAAGTTTTACACGAGAAAAAAAATTTAAGCAAAAACTTACCAAAAATTAAGTGAAGCCTTAATAATCGAATCATTTTTGCAAAAAATAGAATATTATTCAAACGAAACGATGATTTTTTCGCGTCAGAAAAATCAACTTTTCTTGTCTTTCAGTAAAAAAAATTAGAATAACATTTGAAAACAAAACTTAATTGACTTTGAGTTAAAAAAAACTTTAGGCTTAGATTTCATTCAAAACTCTACTTAAAAATCATTATTCAATTTCATAATTGACAGAAATTTCATTTAAAACCTTTTTAATCTTATAATAACAGAAAAGTTTTTTATGTTTGAGTAGAAAAGAAAAAAAATTTTAATTCAAAAGCTCTTGAGCTCTAAACAAACACTTAAGAAGTTATGAAGACTTTCTTATTGAAGTGAATCGAAGTATTGCAAAAAAATCTTGATTTAGTAAATCGAGAGAGAAATGTTTATTTGACATGAGGAGTGAATGTTGTTTCGGAGGGGTGTGTGTCGATAGGGCACCCAAATTGAACCAGTTTTCTGCCTTAAGCACATAAAAGTTATAGTAAAATAAGATGAAGAGAAAAAATTAAGAGCTTGTGATACACCGCATACACACGTTTGTGATATGAGTAGCGTTGCTATGGTCTAAATTGTGATTTAATTTTGAAATTTTCAATAGAAATTTGATTAAGTTATTGAACTCGCTCTTGAGATACATGTAATCAATTAAAAGTTTTCTATGGAATGGAATTTAAAACTTTTCTTAAACTAAAATAAAACACATTTTTGAATGATATTTATATCAAAACAAAATGAACTAATTTTTAATTTTGATTTTTCAAAAAATAATATTTATTCGAGTTTTCAAGAATATAATTCAAATTTTGAACATTTAATGTTAGAAACAAATGAAATTTGAATATTGTCTGTGCAAAAAATCAATCAATTTAATAAAAAAAAAAGTTCATTTAAATTACATAAACAGCTAAAATAAATATAAAATTTAGTATTTTCTCAACGCTAAAAAAATAAGTGAACTACAAAACCAATTGCATAATTACGATCATTCATCAGGACGTTAGACGATTCCCTCCTTTCAATAATAAAAAAATAAATCTATATTCAAGTCCAATAAAATTGCTTCAATTTTTTCTTCTTCTTCTCGATCCGATTAAAAGCTACCCCTTTTTTAAAAGGTTGCAAATTCTCGTTTAAAAGTCCCAATTAGTCGTAATAATCGTTAAAACTACTAATTTGAGAGCAGTTTTCCTAAATTTATTCTTATCAGAATCACTATCAGAATTACATAAATACTCGTTCTCTTTCTTTTTCTAACTTCTATTTACGAGATGGTCATCAGTTTCTTTAGTGGTTTTTTTTATTTTACTTTAGAAAAAATGTAGTTATCGATAGCTATCTATACCTTTTTTCTCTCACTTAACTCTCGATACCTTAAAGCCTGACTTAAAGCTAGAATTAATTTTTTGCAAATTTTATTTCGTGATTATAACAATCAAAATATTTTTTATATTGATTTGAACACAAAATAAAATAATAAATTAATCTTTTTTTTTATAGCCTGTAATTAATTATTTGTCACTGAATTATGTATAGAGAGCTGGCCCGCGGATCACATACTTTTTTGAGGGCTTTGCGGAAATATGCTTTAATACCGTACTAAAGCTTGTTATCGGTTTAGGCGAAAAAATTTTTTCGAACAGGATTTTTAATTTTTGAGCCTATTTTGTGTCAATAAATTTGAGACATATCCTATTCTTGTCATCTAATATGCAAATAGTGACAGACGTATTCGATTATGAATAGAATTTGTTCAGTTTTTTTAACACTCGAGATTATAACCAAAACCTTATTTTTTGAGTTAATTTTTCTTTATTGATGTCAATTAATGTTAGGGTGAAATTCAGGTTTATTTAATAAACTATTCTTTTTATTAATAATAAAATGGTTTGTCAATATAGCTGTTATCATAACTTTTATTGAAAGTTTGAATAATCAACAATCGGGTTGAAAAATAATAACATGAGACGAAATCCATTAAATACACATTATTTTTGATGAATCGCACGGGCAAAAGAAGAACTGCTTTCATAAGTTATATCGTTAGCCTTTTTTAAAATAATTATTAAGAAACTTTTATTTTAAACGTTGTTAAGTGAATATTAAAACTTTTTTTATTTTGTTGTATTTAATTTTAAAATTCTAAATAAATGGTAATAAATCTTAATAAAAGAATAAGATTTTATTAAAAGTACTTTCGACTTATATAAAAGTTCAATAACAGAGTTTGAAATTCAGTAATAGAAATATTATAAGTTTTTTTTAAAGTTAATCACGACTCCATTCAAACAAATACACAAGTTTTCATTCATTGTTATACAATTCACACTTAAAAATGACTGATAATAACGATTTAAATCTAAACTTTTTCCATGCGTTACATCGATTTCTAACTTAATAATTAAGTTAATAATAACTTTAAAGTAAGTTTTTCTTTAAAAAAAACAAAAGCACGAATTCCTGACTCAATAATTTCAACAAACTTTTGAATTTAGAAATATTTCAACTCAATTAAGGAGAGAAAAAAATTGAAACTAATATTTATGTGAGACATAAAATGAAATATTTATTTAGTCCTCAAGAGTTATATTTTTATCCCATTTATTAAAAACATTTTTAAAAAATTTAAAGGACTATATATTTAAACATTTCTAGTGTTGACACGAGAATGAGTTGATTTATTTTGTGATGAATTGAGTAAATTTATTCTTCAAACCCCTTTTGCTCAGAATTAATTTAATTAACATTTTTTTAAAGGAAAAATACATGATTTTAATCCTTCATATTTTATATAACAGTAAATGCTTATAGAAAAAAAATTCATAGAAAACATCCGAAAACTTAATGCACTTGAGATTTATTTCTTCTTCATTTTTTCGCATAATTAGTTCCTAAAATCTATATCTTATCTGACAATTAATGAACTTATTTTGAATACTCGATAGAATTATTAATGAATTTATATATTTTTTTGAGAACAAGATCTTTGAAATCAAATATTAGTTTATATTAAAAAAAGATTTTTAATTAAAATTTATTGAAAACTTAAAGCCTAAAAACTTTATAAATTTAAATAATTTAATTGATAAGGAATGAGACCCCAAGCCATGAAATTTAAGGAATATTAATAAATTTTTTAATCAATGAACTGATCAAAAGAAGAAAGAATAACTCTTTGCGTGTTATTTGATTTTCATTTTAATAACCATTCATTCAGAAAAAAAATATTTACTCAACAATTATTCTCAACAATGCCTGAAACCTATACTCTTAAAAATTCAATATTAACTCGAAATAAAACTCTAAAGATTCTCGTAATTAAACCCTTAAGGAATTGTTTTTATTTAGCATTGCTTTAGTACTTAATAACTATTTAATGAACGAATAAATTTTCTGCGAATAGGTTTAAGAACAAGAAATAAAACATTAATAGTTTGTTATAAACATATGCTTCGCATGAGAAACAAATTTTTAAATCGAAAATCGTTCCAGTTTTCCACTTCTTCTTTTCATTCCGCACATAATGAGACGCATAGTTCTTTTGCTCTCAACTCATTTCTCTGATAGTAATCAATGTCAATGTCAAACATTTGAGGTTAAATTATTTCGTTTTGTTGATAGTTCTCACAAAAATGTAGTAAAAACCTCCCATTTATAACACTCTAATTCATTAAAAAATTTGCTGACTTTAAGGGAAATATTTGCATTTTTATCGTTGCTTTAAATACTACTTCTCTCTCTCTCTCTCTCTCTCTCTCT
>JAQIWZ010000992.1:0-14267 GCA_034697245.1 Malaconothrus monodactylus
GTACTTCATTCTCTCTGAGTTTCACTCTATCGCTGATAAGTCTATGCTCTCATTGCTTTCACATATTATATACCCTTTACTTCATATTTGCCCTTATTTTCGATTTTCAATTATTTCTCAATATTTTACTGAAAACAAACTTTTTTTTTGTTTTATTAAAATGTTTAGAACTAATTAAGTATAACATAAATATATTTGATTGAATTGAAATGAAGTAAAACTTAAATTAGATCTAATGTTAAATTAGATTTGAATATATTGTTTTTAATAATTTTGTTTTCAATAGTTTGAATGTTTGAGTTCTGATGTGACTCGTTTTCAATTAAGCAAAGGTTCAAACAAACAAATCATAGGTTGAGTTCTGTAAAGGGGTAACTTTAAAAAACTGTGGATCTATGAAATATCGAAAAAAACTTTTTTTTTCTTTTAACATTCATGTAAATTATTGTAAACGAAGAATATAATAAAACAAATATACTTTTGTACTGAAAACCTATTTTTTATCAAAAACTTATCAAAATATCACATTTGCTAAAAACTTGATAAAAACAATTTTTTAAATAATATGATAAATTTTAAGGCAATGATAATTGAGTTGACTTAATATTGAATTTTGACTACAAATAACTTAAATTATTTGAAATTAATGAAAATCCAAATTTTGAACAGAAACTAATTTAAAACAAGACTTATTAATTTTGAGCTTAGATGCACTGGCGTTTTGAGGAGATATTTATTTTTAAAAACTAGTCTTAACTCATTTTCTCAAAAAGATTTTTCGATTTACCACTTTCTAGAACTCAACCGACCAAATGATAAACTTTTCTCAAATGAATTTACATTTAGTTTTTTAAATTTAAGAAAGTTATAAAAAAAGTAATGCAAGAATCAGTTGAAAGTTTTGAGAACATGTCTTTGATTATCATTACAAAGATAGGGTTTTTAGACCGATTTGTCTTTGGCGCTACTCATGTCATAGATAATTAGATATTATGATAATTCTTTAGTAAAGTAAATGCGGTGCAGCTCAAGAGCAAACTATTGACGCCGTCTAAAGAATATTCTGAATAATTTGAAATTTAATTAAAATAATACTATTTTTTCAAAATTAAACATTGAATGCAAATAAAATGAAAATAATTTGAAATATTAAATTGTTTTATTAAATTTAATACTCAAAAGAAGTATTGATTGTTAGAGGAGTCGAAGTATTTCATTGCGTAAAACAAATGTACATTAAGATAATAACAATTAAAAACAAAAAACATAATAACTTACAATTATTTAATACAATTCAATTCATATTTTAAAGAATTGAATCAGAATATGAAATGATATCTTTTGAATTAATATTATTTTTAAAGTTGAACTCAAGAAAAATATACAATACTTTATATTCTTAACTAAGATTTGAATTTGATTATTGAAACTTTTAAAAAGTTGAACAAAATCAACAAAAGTTGAACAAAAGCTGAACTAAAGCAGAACTAAAGCTGAACTAAAGCTAATGAACAAAATTAAATTCTGAGTTCAACTGAAAAAATGATATATAAAACAAAATTGAATATCGATTCGTATTATATTTTGAGTCAATTTTCTCACTCAGAATTTCAATTATTTACAGAATGTACTATTCCAGACATGATGTGAGCCATTGTCAAAATAACTTCAATGTTAACAAAAGACCTAAATCTTATTATTTAGTGGAATAGTTTGAGGTGAATTCGAGTCATGTATTTCCCGATTCTGTGACTTAAGTAAAACATTAATTGTATTTTGTTTTGTGAGATTAGATTATTTTGACAATGACTGCAAAGCACAAAGAAAACAGTAAAACGACTCAAATGTTACTGTTTTCGATGCGTAAGTATCTAAAGGAATAATTCGTACATAAAATTTGTTGCACCGGAAAAATACACGCTTAAAATGAGAACAGAATTAGTAATAATAATAATGTTATTGCGATAATAAATTTGTTCACTTAAAACAATATCTCTGATAAAACTTGTGATGATAACAATTGGTATTCTATTCACAATTGAGTGCATTTTAAATTCAATTGAATCAAAGTTAAAGAGTAGTGAAAAATTCTAAATACAGAATATAACAAATAATCATTTGCTTGAATTGCCTTTTCCTGAATTTATTGACTTAGAAGATGAACGGTTTTTGCATCTTTTTTCAGAGCTCGACTGTTTTATAACAATTTTAGAGCTAAGGTTAGTGTTACTCGTTGTCGTTTTGCCTGATTTACTGATCACTGAAGCGCTACTACTACTCGAACTACTATTTGTTGAATTACTAGAACTAGAATTTTGTTTTGAACATTTTGTTGTTGTTTCACTCATTGATGAAGTCGTTGTATTTGAATTTTTTTCATTAGATAGGGTCGAGTGAGCGGTGGTCTCGCTAGAAGATGATCTGCTCGACATGCGTATACTAACAGTTGTGAGATATGTAGTTTCTGAAGAAGTTGAAGCTGAAACTGAATCGCTTTGATTTTTATCGATTAAACTTATTTTAGAAGTACTAACACTATCACTACTCGATTGTTCACTAGAGTTTTCTAACAATTTCACTGTGTTTTTGTCATTTACAAAAGTATTACTTTGTTTTTGAGTCGAAGAGTCAAAAGCAAGTTTAGACATTACTATTGGAGGGGAGGATAAAAGTGCGAGAGGAGAGAAACCACTGAACGATTCTCTCTTTGGTTTTGAGTCAAATGCATTATTACTATCTAATGACTTGCTGACAATCAAATGATCGGGAGATACACTCCTTTGAAGTATTGGTGTAACGCCTTCGGCACTCTTTGGTCTCGTTTGAGTCTTTTTGTTGATTGGTGTCAACAGATTAGTTGTTGACAATGTTGTGACTGAGTTCACGTTTGGCATTATTTTAATGCCAGGCGAACTACTCTTTTGTAGCAAAAATGTTTGAGTTGTTAGTGAACTACCGATTTGGTGATGATTTGGAAATGCAAGCGGTGACGGAGATCGAGATGTGGGTGAAGTCGCCTGAAGTGAGTTCACTGCCGGAGACACGCCTTGAGTTCGAGCTAATGGTGAGAGAGGGATATGACCACAAGATTTGCGTCGCGGCGATCGAAATGTTTGAATGAGTTTGTGTTTCAAACCATGAAGACTAGAGGGTCGGGTTGTGCTCGCGGGAGAGTTCGGCACTGAATTGCTCGGAGAGCTGTCTACTGAAGAATTACCGGTTGTGTTCGACGAATCTGATTGAGAACATGTCAGACGATATGCCGGCGGAGACTTACTTGTGATGCTTCCACTGCTAGACATTGCACTGTCTAACGAAGCGTTGGCTAAAGTTCTATGAAGTGATTGATAACTACGACTAGGAGTTATTTGCTGAGCAACCGGTGGGGGCGTCACAGGTGGCAATGGAGTCGAACCGCTGGTACTTGTCATCAATTGATGTATTTCAGCGCCTGCTTTCTTATTAGAGCTGAGTCGTCTCAATAGAGACGATCTCCTCCTCTTATCGGAATCAGTTCTTTTAACGTAATTTGATTTAACATTTTTGTGATGTTTATTATTAGAAAGAGGCCTTCGCGCCATTTTGCTTGTATTCGGATTACGTTTACGTCCATTAGCTTTAATTGTCGTATTTTCAAGAGGTGTCGTCCTTATGTTCACTTTATCGCCTCCCGAAAGAACTAATTGTAAGACCTGTTGGAATAATGAGTTCAAATATAAGCCGAGTGTTTGTGTAAATGATTTGATCTAAATATGGAATCAATTAAAATAATGTAATACCTGGTGATGAAGCAATCCTTGGACTGGTTCGCCATTTATATGTGTAATCAAATCTCCAGGTCTTAAACCTGCTTCGAATGCAGGGCTATTGTTTTCAACAGCGAGTACCAAATGATTGACAATATAATAATCAGACTCTCCGTAATAAACTCTGATTGCTTTCAATGTGAAACCAAAACCTCGCGGCCCTTTTCTCAAAATTATCGGTGGTTTCAGTTGTGAGGCCAGAGATCCCATATCACGATTGGGTGATGTGTCGCGCGAACTCGTTGTCGATCCACCTGAAGAAGCAGTCACTGAACCAACTCGTGAAACAGACGATTCGTCTGAAGATATAATTAGTGAAAGTCCAGAAGCAGACGCAGACTTGATAACAGCTCTTGACTTAATGGGTTGTCTGAGGGGTGAAACACTTGAAGGTATATTGATTTTGGCCGAAACCGGTAAACCTGAACCAGAATTGTAACCAATATCTGAAGAACGTCTGGATGGGTTCCTTTCATGTTCCGAAATCATCAAACTTTCTTCAAGTGTTGGCAACTCTTTGACTGTTATCTGAGGCGTAGAACACGACGCCTCGTAAAGAGTTGTAGTGTCGTCAACGCTAAATGAAAATTTGGGCAAAGCATCTTTGGTATTACTCAATGGCTTACGCTTTCGACAAATTTGAGGCGAAATATCTTCCGATTCAGTTTGAGATGATTCGGGTGTGCTTTGAGCTATTGGAGTGCATAAGTGATGACTATCACTGCTATCGCTTGAATTCATTGATTTTATTGATCTTTTGATAAGACGATCTTCTGTTACACTCAATGATCGAGAAATGACTAACTCTGATTTGGTAGAACTGCTTCGAGTAGAACTGACTCTTTTAGTATCTTCTTTGAGAGATGTTGACGAAGACGAGAGTCTGAGTCTATTTTCTTGTTCTAATTCTTTTTCTATTCTAGAATATACTTTTCGATAACGCGGCGAACACGAAGAAAAACTTCCGAATAAAGAGCTGTCATCCGTATCGTCGAGTTCTTCAGAATCAGCGCAATCATGATTGTAACGATCAGCGCGAGTATCAAAATAACTCGTATCGTCTTCTCCTTCTAATTGTGGCACAAATTCAGCTTTTTGTCGAAGCAATGCCTCCCAATTTATGTCATCAAAGAATGGATGTTCTTTGACTTCATGAGCGCTACCCGCTCCCAATCTGTCAATTGGATTATGTTGTAATAGTTGAGTAATTATATCCTTAGACTCTTCAGACATTGGCCTAAAAGATAAATTTAAAATTGGTTTTCGCGATAAAGAATTTACGAGAAAAAAGTTTAAATACCAGTCGTCATCATCTGGAAACTCAAATTCATCGTTAATTACATGAGCGAAAAGTTCTTCAGGAGTTTCTCCAAAAAAAGGAACGCAACCGATTAAAAATTCATAGAGAATGACTCCTAAACTCCACCAGTCGACTGTTCGCGCATAACCTTGTCTTAGAATTACTTCAGGGGCCAAATATTCAGGAGTGCCGAACACTTGCTTATCAGTGAACTGTTTAGTTTCTCTATCGAGATATCCTTCAGAGAGAGTGGTGGCCAAATTCATTAAACCCATTTTAGATAATCCAAAGTCAGTCAGTTTGATGTGACCCATAGATGTTATGAGCAAATTATCAGGTTTTAAATCTCTGTGAACTATTCCAAAGCTATGAAGATATTCTACGGCTAAAACAGTTTCTGCGAAATAAAGTCGCGCCAAATCGAGAGGAAATGGACCCATATTTTTAAGAAGAGTAGCGCAATCGCCGCCTTCAACGTATTCCATAACCATACATAAGTAGCGCTTTGTTTCAAAACTGCAAAACATACTCACAACAAATGGATTGTCTGTAAAACTCATAATATCTCTTTCGGCAAACACTTGTTCCACTTGATTGCGTAGAATTAGATTTTGTTTATTGATTTTTTTCATAGCAAACCTCTGTCTGCTTTCAATATGTCTAACAAGATATACGGCCCCATACGCGCCATTACTTATCAATTTGATAGTTTCGTAATCGTCTTCAGAGGGAAGTTTTGCAACTTCTGCTGAGGTCTCATTAATTTCTGTTTCTTTATTGTCAGAAATTTCTTTAGAATCGATATCAACAATATCTGGAGAAATATCTGCGAGTGGGTCACGATTTAAACCTAATTTGCCTATTATATATTGCGGAACAGAAGTTTTTATGCCTTGAGTTGTTTTCGCCTGCCCTTCAGCCGCTTCGAGCAAACGATAAAACTCTTCGGGATCGAACTCTAGACACTCTATTAAACGGGCTGGTCGTGAAACTATGACTAATAATTTTTTGATAAGTGCACACAAATGTTTTGCAGCCGTTGAAGATTTTTCGCGACACTATAAATAAAAATTCAATATTTAAAAAAATACTGTATTTTTAAATTTCAAAACAAACCTCAATTAAAAGCTTTTCTAAATTTTCAGACATTTCAAAAAAATAATGTGAAGTAATGAGTTTATCCTTAGATTTTTGTAAGCAATCTTTTGCCAATTCAATCACTTGATGATGAGCGAAACGAAAAACTGCATCAGAAGCTGCCTCGTTATCGATCTCTAATTGATCGCTAATAAATTTGGAAAGTTTTTCTTCCATTTGTTGAGTTGCTTTTGGAAATCTTTCTTTATACAAGTTATTCATCATTATCTTCTCGTTATCAGCACTCGGAGATCGAACAGGACTACTGAGACTACGAGATCGAGGCCTTATCATTGGTGAACGACAACGAACTTCTTCTTCGAGTCCAGGATTACTATCATTACTACTAAAATGAGATGTTTCTGAACTTATTATTTTTTGGTGATGTGGATGTTGTAAAAGATTATGATTTTTGGAATGACAACAATGATGTAAATGATGTGAATGTCCGACTTGTGCATGAGTCGTGTCCTCGTGCGACAAATGGCACAATTGGTGTAATTTTTCTTGTGAAGAGCATTGGGACTGAAATTAATTAATTAAAATAAAATATGAATTATAATAAAAGTTGAAATAATTGATTGTTGATTATATGGAAAACATACGGATACATTTGAACTGCCGGGTGTATTAGTCCCATAACCAGACGATGGCAGAGATGCCACTGACCAACGCCGACCTTCAGGTTTTTTTATCGGAACAAATACAAAATGATTAGATGGAGACATATTTCTTGGACTTTCTAATGGACTACCTTTTGATTTAAACATGAAAAAAATATTCATTATATCACAAACTATTTAACATAAAAACAAAATTTAAAATACTTTGAGGTAATGGAGATCTCGGAAGAGTTGGAGATGTATTTGGGATAAGACTTTTGCGAGAAGTTGCGCAACGACTGAAAAATAATTTAAGAAAAAAAAATATATAAAGCAATTGATGTATAAATACTAGAAAAACACTTACTGTACTTTTCGTGCAGCGTTTGGCTCCTTCTGCGATAATATAAACATTTTTAAAAGAATCATCAATTTTAATTAAACTAAAATAACTTTTAACTACATAAGCAAAATAAAGTGAAGGCTGAAAATTGTGAGCGCTTTTCAAAATATAATAGTCTCAATCACAGTCAATGATACAAATGATTCTTTATATGAAAGTTTATAACACAGAATAAAACTCATGACAGTTTTAATTGGTTTAAATAAATAATAATATTATTGAATGCATATGGAGTCTTACGTTAAACATTTATCTTAATTGTATTAATGATATTGTAATAAATTATAACTGAAATCTGGGACTCACTCATGCGCATCATTTTTAAGAACTCTTTCCTGAAATATTGGTGAAAATAGAGACAATATTTTCGGGATTATTCATTTTGGATGTAATAGTTATTTATATTTCCCAAATGTTTATATAATATTCTATCAATAAATGAAAATATCCTTCCATTGCATATTAGATACAAAGTCAGACAAATGTGAAATGGGATAAAAATAAGTTTCCCGGGATTTTTAATCAAATTTCAATTTATATTACATAACGTGATAGCTATGAATGATTTTGAAGCAGCGATTCGGCAGTTACTGAATGTAAAGTTAAATATAGGTACAGAATGACCTATAGGTTTATTTAATATATTACGCCAAATATTACGCAAAATTCTTATAACACAAAATAAAAGATGTAACTTTGTTTACTATATTTGTCAATTAAGCAAATAATTCATTCAAAACAAATGTCTATAGATTTTATTCGAACTACACTTTTGATAACTTTTCAATCTTTATTCTCATAGAAATAAATAAATGAAAACTAAACGCATTGAAGAAGTGCTATTTCTGATATCTTTTGATTAAAGAAAAACTTTGATTGGATTTCAAATACGTTAGAAGAAAAAATAATTTCAATTCAATTGCTTTGAACATTAGTTAAATGATACGAACCCAAAAAAATTTATAATAAAGATAGAGATTATTGGTGAGAGACGTACCAGCCCTAAAGTTCTAATATTTGAGTGCTTTTCCTTCAATTGATTAACTCTAATCTTAAAGTTCATCAAAATCGAAAATTTCTTAAATGACAAAATTCAATATTTTATAGAAATGTGGAGTGCATTCTAAAAATGGATTTTCAAATTAAGGAATAAGAGAAAACAAAGTTAGAACAGAATCTTTGATCGATAAAAGGTTTGACAATTAATATAAGAAATGATAATCATTTAAATTAAATTAGATTCTGGAGAATAATTAATCCTAGATTAATCAATTTTTTAAGAAACAATAATTAGATTGTTTGAGAAATAAAAATTAAAATTTTCATCATTAAAACATTGAGAAGCAATAATTAAATGAAAAATGATATCATCGTTAAAAAACCTGAAAGAAAATTAGCAACAATTGGTATATTTATGCAAACAAACAAACTTGAAACTGACAAATTTGATTAACTCGAATCATAATTCATGACTCACTAAATCAGATGTCTATTATGTGTTTGCAAACGTTTAACATTTACGTTAATTCAATTTTATTGACATATAGAGTAGATCTAAATATGCTATAAATTAGTTAATGCATTACTTATCGTTTAAGTTAATTATGAATATTCTACGTATCAATTTATGACGTAATTTGGATTTGATTTCAAAGTCTTAAATCAACTAAAATTAGAAATAATTAGCAAATATTTGACGCATAATTGTTAGGAGTTTGAAATAACAGATTATCGATTCGATGAAATGTTTGCGCAATGCATTTCGAAATATAACAGAATAAATTCAATTAAGAGAATAAAGAACTGAACTGAATATTACTCTTCGTGTTTTTTATCAACTCTATATACAGTATCAACTCTGTATTTATTTAATAATAAAGTAAATTTCTATACATTGAATAAATGCATCAGTTCTCATAGAGATAAAGGAAATTTCGAATAACACTTTAATAATAGATTTCAATTCATTTATAGGAAAATTTAATTTATTTCTTGCGTATACTTAATAACTAAAATTTAATTTTCGAGTCAAAACGATTTTGCTTTTTTACAGTTATAGTTGGACTTTAAAATATTATTACAAGAATTTTTTCCAGGATTTTATAAGTGTTATAACATTTTTATTGAGAGAATATAATTTACAAGTTATCTTATTTGTCAATTGAATATTACGTAAAGTCGCGACTAAATGCTATTTAGTTGATATTAAATAAACTCATTGATAACGTCAATCTTCTTAAAGGCAATCAGTAATTTTTTTTAATATTTTCCAAATTATAATAAAAATAATGAAACACTTCTTTTCGTTTGGGTATTGACATGAATTAATCGTCAATAAATTGATTTATTGAGGTATATATTATGCAATTCTAGAAAAATTAAGTAGCCTTTGCTTCAAATTATGGAACAAAAAAACGATTGAATAGTAAAAGTTGTGAATATCTTAAATGCTTAGTTTTCTCATACTTTTAAAAATTTTTTAAAAATCTTTTTCAACCGAATATTAAAATAAATAGCATATCAAGTGTCGACTTTATGCTCATAAAACTACATGTATTTTATCACAAGTTCTGAATTTATTCCCTATGATAAGTACTTCTAAATTCCGTGATTTTTTGAAGCATTATATGATATAATAAATATTTAATTTTATCGGAACGATATGCAAAAATTACATACCAAAGCTGTTTCAAACATTTATAGTTTTATATCGGAATTGATTTTTAGCTACATTCAAATGTTCGAAATTTATTTGTGTTTAAATCAATACTTCTATTTATATAACTTTTCTAAGAATTTTCATTCAACATGTAGAGGAATAAGTGGAACGAAAATTTCAAAAACTAATTTTTATTCACAACAAAACACGAGTAGTTTATTGAGAATTAATTTAATTCAAGTCAAATATTAATTACCATATTTTAATCCATACATAAAGAACTAAATAATGAATTTTGATAATGAAAATATGTTTCCTTTTCTGTACAATTGAAAATTGCAGAGATTTTCTTATGAAAAATTAACGGAAACAAATATGACATTTAAGAATTGAATAAATCAATGTTGTATTTAATAATCATTGCAATGAAGGTGACTTGTATTTGATTTTTAATGATTCAGTCCTTCAATATATAGTTCGAATTATTAATGATCAAAATATGAATGAGAAATATAAATTTAAATTTATTCTTAGATTCAATGATAATTCAATTCAGACTCAACAAAATGATGAATAATATAGTTTTTAAACAGCGGAATATTGAAACTCAGATATTATTGCATTTATCGTGACTTTTATCAAATTCTTCAAATAGAGATCCAATGTTTCTCATGAGAGAAGCAATTTTTGTGTTAATATGCTTTTACTTTATCATTAGAAAGAAAATTTTCGTGTAATTTCTTCATTACACTTAGTTTTTTGTTTTGCTACAACTTATAGAAGTACTTATATAACTGAAAATATAAGACAAGCAAAACTAAAATCTAATTTAGAGACATCTTCAGCTAATGTTTTAATGACATGAAATCATAAATAAGAAGTGAAAAGCTTTCAGAATTTTTATATGAAAGTTAATTACATATTAAGTTATCTTTGAAGAAACTTCAATAATGTTTTACTAAAACAAAAGCGTATTAAAAATATTTAGTTATAAACTTAAAAAAAATTGGGTTGAGTTCAAAATGATTGGCACTAATAGCCGAAAGGAGTCCCGGCCTAACCCTTCCGGACTCGCATCCCATGCATTTAAATTCTTAATACTAAGAAAAATAAAGTCTTTGAACTCATGACTCAGCTCTCAAAATATTTTAGATTATCTTCACATCAGAAATGTTTAATTATATTGTTTTAAGAGGAATAACACTTTTAAAAGAGTTCACAACTAATAAATTATAAACGATTTAAAACTTATTTCAAAGATTGATAATTAGCTAATAATTTAAAAATAAATTTTGTCTCAATTTTGGCATTAAGGAAATCAAATAATTATTAAATTAAATATTTTTCATGGAATTGACTTAATATTAAACTTAAAGGAAAGCAAACATTTAATTATTAAAGGAATCAAAACCATATCTGTATTAAAGTTATAACTTATAAACCGTTTTGCAAACAAATCAATTTATATTACGATCAAAACTAAAAGTAGAAATCAATGATTCAAAAAAGCAGTAATTAATCAAATGAATGACTAAACTTTAAACAAATCTAAAAATTATATAAATAAATATTCAAATATGAGACTTACCAGAGTTTGGGAAAGACTCGGAGCCGACTGTCCCATAAGTGATGACCTCATCTTAACTAAGTTTGAGGTTTCACCTAATTATCAATAATTCAAATATTAATATAGTTTTCAATTCACTTAAATATCAATTTTATTAATATATTATTGACTCTTATATTAAATAAATATTTAAATAAAATTAAATAAAGAGAGAATTGATTTAAAATCAAAACTATTGTTCATATAATTAATAATAGATTCGAGACCTGAGACCACATTAAGACCAGAACCACTTCCCGACAGATTGTGACCAATAATAGCAGCAATACTTTCTCTTCTTCGACGACATATCTCAGAATTAGACAATTGTCTGGCGAATAGAGTTCGCGATCGATATCGATGTAAATGAGAGGACAAATAATTGACTTCTTGTTCTTGTTGTAAATGTTGTGAACATTCAATCGATTCATTATCTCTTGAGGCACTTTGGCTCAAATGAGACTGCTTTGAGTCCACTTCTAATGATTGGTAGAAATTAGAAGAATCTCTCTTCAGATGTAATCCATTTATGTCTTCCATTTTATGTTTTTGTTTATATTTGATTTTGAGTTTAGACTAAAGTCATGCTCAACAGCACTAACGCTCTCTCAATAGAGACTCTATACAAACGTCATTCAGATATAAAGTCAATTTACTATACATTGCATACTATGCTATGTATACTATGCTATGCTTTCCGTTACAATCATTATTATTGTATTATATATTATTTCTAAACTTTATGCATCTTTTTTTTCCTTAAAATACTCTCAAATATTGATATTCACTAAAAGCAAAATATGAATTCAAATAAGGTTTTAAGATAACAAATTTATATAAGATTACAAAAAGTATTAATGGGTTTGTGATTGATTTTTTTCTCTCGAGATATTCATTTAATTTAATGCAATGACTGAGATATAAGCTTAACAATAGTGTTGTAACGGTTATGAATGTCGCTTAAAAAATATTTATAGCATAATTCTCATGAATAATTGAGTTTATATTTTGTACAAAGCAATTTTCTATCGATTTCTTGAGTCGCAAACTGAATAATACGCAAAATCTTTTGTGAATTACAAAAATTTTTGTTTATTTATCACTTTTATTTTATATAAACCTTGCTCTGCATTATGTACTAAATTTTCTTAAATGCGAAAACTTCTCTATTCATTTGTTGTTTATTACTATTTTCTAAATTGCATGCAATCGAAACACGTGAATATTGTATTTTTCATGCATACAATTTAATTAATTTAATGAAAATAATACTTTTTTTTTCTTCGTTGTATTATTTTTAAATTCATTATTCTTTCACTAAAGGTTTATGACTAATCCACAAAATAAATTCATGCATAAAATTCTGATATTCGTTTGAATTAACTGATGATATTTAGTGTTCTTAAGAATGACATTCAAAATTTTTAGTCAAATGATTGGTTGATAACAAGATGCTATTTGAAGAGATATGACTAATTCAAATTCATTTGCATGAATGAATTCTCCGATTGAAGGCATAAACATATATTTCATTAAACACATTATCCGTTAAGTGTTATTTTTAACTTTGAAAAACTAACAACTTTCAAAAATTTCGCTGATTCCTCGTTAAATTAAATAATTTTGAGTTACTTTTTGAAATTCACTCAAGATTTGATATAGGTTTTAAAAAATACAAAAGTTATAATTTTCAATTTCGCAAAGTGTTTTAGAAAATTAATTATAAATATTTCGTGTTTGTAAAAATTCTTTTTTTCTTTCTTTTTTTAGTAAAAAAGGAAACTTTATTAATAGCCAAAGATTTATTATCGATACTCATATCTTACGGGGACTTCATATATCATATAATGTATAATGTAATCAATATTATATAAATTATAAGAAACGTGGAGTATATTAACAAATATGATTTATGATTTATCTAACAATCAAATTGAATGTTAATCGTCACGTTCTTTCATATAATCACGCGAAAAAATAGTCCTTTAAATCTTTGTTAATGAAAGAATTAAGTTTAAAGGTGAAAGTTCATTGTGAATATATCGAAATAACACACGAATCATTTCTCAATGACTCGTATTATTAGATTTGAAGACTTTTTCGATGAAAATGAGTTCAAAATTTGATTACTCGAATACACAATTATAGAGTTTGAACAATTTTGCATAAGTTTTTGAAATTTGAAAGCTCAAAAATGTTTGGTTGGCCACCTCTGTCTATAATTAGTTACGCTGTGCTGCAATATTTTTATATTTCGATTTAGTCAATGAATGCAAATAAATTATTATATGAATACATATAAGGAAATATTCGGGAAAAGGCGTTGAAATACTTCCATTCGATCTTTCAATTTCTTACAAGTTAGAGCTTTGAGGCCTCAATTAAATTCAAACTATTAATGATTTATATTAATGTTAATTTTTTATTGGTATAAATTTGAAGCGCATTCTCAACAGTTATGCAATAAATTTATCTTAAGGTTTAGCATTAGAAAAACAATAAGATGTTATACAAACAAAGTTTGAAAATGCATTTCGAAAATTTTTTAGTTTAATGTCGATTCAAACACACTTTTCGAACAATTTTGGAGCCGAGAAAAAAATCTTAAAGAGAGAACCAGAGGATAAATTTAGGGAATATTTTCTGAAAAGTTTCAAACTTAAAAGGGTTATATACGATTTTTAGGAATATTACAGATTAAAAACATCCGATTCGTAAGAATATTGAAATTTATTTTGTTCTTTAAATTTTTTT
>JAQIWZ010000993.1:0-14264 GCA_034697245.1 Malaconothrus monodactylus
TAAAACTTGTTTATCTTGAACATGTAGATAAATGATTTTTAAAATTAATTCTATATTATTTCAATAGATATATTTTCTAAAACCAGTTATCTACATGTTTAAGGTAAACATGTTTACAGTTTGCATTTTATTAAAGATATAAAAGTAATAAAAATATAAATAAAAATGACTATTGAGTAAAGATTAACTCAATTTTCCTAATTCAAATTTCTTGAAAATATTGGAAGCAGTGAAAACCAAAGAGTCAATAATTCCGGCGACGCTAAAAGTGCCACCAATTATAGCGAAAATCATTGTTATAAAACTATAAAAAGGTTTGCGTCGTTTAGTGTACTTCACAGTTATTGGTGTCAAATCGTATCTACAAAATAAAAATTTAGACCTTGCTTACTATAAATATCTTATTGTTGTCTCATTCATGCATTTGTCAGCAATAAATTTAACAAAACTAGTCATAAGTCAGTCATTAAACAGAGCTATACTTTCAATTTAACTTTACTGTTAAACTATTTAAATATTGATTAATAAATACTATTCACTGACGAAGACTTTGGAAGAAGTCGAAAGCGCGAGGAAATTAATATTTCATTAATTTTTTAAATAAATTTAAACTTTCACTGAGTCTAAAAAGTTTAAGATTTCTTTAAACTAATTTACAATAACTTAGTGTTAAAACGATATTCAAGAGATACTTAGAGTCTGAACAAAAATTTTCTGTGGAATCGCGTCAAAGAATGAGTCAAAGCTTTGTTTCATATGATTTGAGTTTTACTTAGAAGACTAAAAATGAACTTTAAAACTATGTTTCGCGAACGCGATTGACAACAATATACTGAATAGAACATAATTGCATTGCAGACTTACTTGAACCAAATGGCAGGAATAGCAATCCCGTGATGTGAGAACGCTATAAATAATATAAACAAAATTACCGCTAATAAACATTAATTCACTTTTAAAGTGAAATATCAATTAATAAATACCGATATGACTTTTATACGCGTAAGTATATTGAAAACTATTGGCAATATTTCCACTTAAATCTTCATAAATTGTTGGAACGATTTTCATGTGATATTCATGAGACTCGATCGCTTTAATAGAATTTAAATTAATTATTATTATTTTTTGATAATTTAATCAATCATTTCATGTCATACATTGAACAGCAGATTTATCTTTTCCTTTGAGAGGATTGAAACTGCCTTTTATAGCAAATGAGTTGACGTCATCACCAAAACTGACTTCATGTATGATATGAGACATATCGATGTGATCGGGTTGTGATTTCGCCGAATGAGTGGATACGTGAAAATTTCCGGGAACTTTGTTTATATAGAACTTTCCTTCAAATCTACACCCAATGCCATCATTGAGTACTATTTTATCGGTATTTTCAACAAACCCTACTTCGTGTCGTCCGTTTTCGTCTTGTATGTCGAGTCCGACCACTAAACACAAAGCAATTACGTAATAATAAGCTTAAAATTAGTTGTCAATTAATTGGTTTTTATGACTAACCGTCACACGTGAGTCTTGGAAGAGAAATATTTAATCTCACAAGTATTTTCTCACTATCAGATACATTGTCTACAAATAATTCACTAATCCTGAAAAGTTAAAAATATCAAATTAGTTCTCATATTGTTATGATTGGAAGCAATTATCACATGAAGGCTTCGATTCATAACTTTTATAGGTAATATAAGAAATATTGGAATTTTATTGTTCAAATAGAATTGAGTTCAAGAAAAATATTCGTTAAAGTTATGGGCATGTAATGGGTTGTAGTTCGATATTTTGCAATTTCATTGCATTAATTATTGATTCTAAATAAACATTAATTGCAAATGTTTTAAACACATGTTTCTAATTCTCTTTTAAGTTCAATTGATATTCAATTCACTAATGAGTAGTGTTTCAAATCTAATAAAACTTATGGATTGAATAATTGTAAACAACATTAAATTAATAATAATAATAATAAATAATTCATTTTATTTCGGATGTCATCCTTTAAGGCATAATTTTGACAGGGATTTCATAGCGAAAAATTCCGATCAAAATAATAATATCCTGTTTTGATATGCAATTTGAATAAAGAATTTGATTGTATTAGTAAAAGGACGAAAAATTTGAGATTAAAATTCATTACACGTCGACAAACTAACAATGAATGAATGAAACAACATTAGATGTGATTTGATTCTGAGATTTATGATTTCTATACAATCCTAAGTTCAAAAATCATTCAACACAAGTCTAACTATTGTATGATAACTTTTAATAAAAGTCTTTTATCATATCATAATAATGTCCAATTCTATAACATTTTAACTTTTCTTAAACTTCGAAATATACTTTTCATGTGTTGTTAAATATAATAATTATTTAACAGTGTTGACAAAACACATTTTGATAATTAAAACTTTGAAAATATATTTTTTAAATGATTTATAGATTGAAAACAAAAATAATATGGAATATAGATTTTTATGTTCTCAAAAAAACTTTCTAATAATTATCCAAAAATAGAGTCGAAATTATGTAACTTTTAATAATTATTATTCAATTCTTTCTCGTTATTCAATAAACTGTTCAATTGATAACTTATGGCATAACTTGACTTCAAATAAAGTACTACAGAATTAATAAACTAATAAATAATGCAATTTTCTTATTGTACGTCTTTATATCTGAACTATTTATTACTATTTGAACTTTTGATATAAAAAATACCAAAAGAATAATTGAAGAATAAAGAGATGTCTTTTGTTACATAATTCCAATAAAAGGAATTTATTTGCGTTTATGATTAGAAAGTAATCTCTTTTTCGCTTTAAGTGAAATTAGGGTCAAAGTAATGATCATTCAAAAGGATGTCATAAAATGAGACAAAGAGTCAATTCCTTATTTGTAACATATTTTCAAAAGAATTCATAAATCAATAGAAAAATGTGACAAAACAAGAGAAATATGTTGCAAATGTTGCGAACAGGAAATGAGTTTCTCTGAGCAACACTTTGTTTCACTTTATTATTAGGTCTTTAGAGAGAAAGTAATTTAAGCACAACTACAGTATTGGGTCTTCCGTTTGGATGACCTTTGATTGCATCCAATAATCGCTTTCAAACTAAATATGTTTTTATTCATAACTTATGTTTGCTTTCAAACTATGTTTTGCTGTAATTTTAGGCAAACACTAATTGACTCATAACTCAATTTCATTCAAATATTAAACTATTTATCAATGAATTTCTAGATTACAAAACTTTTATTTAACTCTAATTTCAATCAAATAATTAATTGTTTGTAAACAACATTCAAATCAATATCTAATAAAATAGTCAAATATTTGATATAATGATAAAAAAAATTCTTACATTTCGGTTGAGATAAACGCAAATAATTCAGAAATAAATAGAAATGATATTAAAATAAGACAACAAATGGAAATAACGGCTCCAGTGAGTGTCGGTTGAGTCAAGTCTTTAGGGATTTTGCGGTAAACGTCAAAACTATCAATAAATGAATGATTGAATAAATTAAAAAAAGCTTTTGAAGTGAATGATTGAATTAATTAAAAAAAACTTTTGTTAACAATAAAAAGAAAATTTAAATAAATAAAAGAGCGTTGAATACCGGCGAACGTCAAATCCCATTATTTAATGACTTAGTGATATTTAATACTTATTTAAATAACTTTTAAAAGTGATGATAGCGTCAGAGAAACAGATACTTATTGATAAAGTATTAGTACACGTGTTGTAGTCTTTAATAATTGAGCCCTTTTTTCATAGCTATCCACAAATCATAACAATTAGAAAGTTTGAAAGTTTGTCAAAAGAGGTCACTCAATCACACGATCATTACTTTCACTTTCATTTTATACCTTTTTAATTAGTTTTGCTCAAAGTCTTCTATCATAGCAGAAATTGTATCAAAAATATCTTCTAAAATATTAAATGAGATTTTAATCAATTTAAGTTTAGATTTGTTTTATTACAATTCAATTTTTTACTTAAGCAAACAGTTTATTCACTGAAAAGTTTTATAATTTGGAGAAATTTCTCTCAAATTAATCAATACTTATGTAGGCTTAAGACTTGTTTAATCGCACTAAATATCAAACTATTATTTAATAAATTCAAAACTTATTTAAAATCAAAAAAGTTAATATCAAACGCATGCAATCATCAATTGAATTAATAGGTTTGAAAAGGTTTGAAATTACTTTTAAGTAATTTTAATTTAAGTATTTCAACAAAAAAAAGTTTAAACTGAAATTAAACTGAATTATAAATTGTTGAATGTGTTAAAAATTGATTCAAAATTTTCTATGGAAATATTAGGCATTCATTTGAATCTCATTTGACATTAGCATTGAATGATTTTACAATTGATATCCAATTATGGTTAACAGTCGAAAATAATTTATTATGAAATTGAATTCTATTGCCATTTAGTTTTACAATAATTTTTACATTGAATAAGTTAGATATACCATAATTATTATTATTATCATTCTATTATAAGTTTAGATTTATTATCAATAACTTTCAATTATTGCTAGTTTTCAGGTCACCCTGTGTTTGACTCTTAGTCATCCCTTAAGGGATAATTTTTTTTTCTTCTATTCATTGAAGAAATTCAAAATAAATATTACGCACTTCACGGTAGAAGTTTTCTTTGAAAAGCAATTTTCCAAAGCGTATCATTTCATTCAATTAAAAAAACTCATTTCTTTTCTAAACCAATTTTAAAAATAAGATATTTTGCGTGTGAATCGTTCAAAAATGAGATAAAAACTAATTTTGAATAAAAATTTTATCTAAGATTCTAAAGACATGATAACAAAATTAAAAAATGATTTTTATTGAATTTGATCGATTCCGTAGCAAATCTTTGCTTTGAAGCTATGCTTTAGGAAAATGTAGTGATAGTAAATGTCTTCAATTTTTGAATCAAATAAGGAATAGTTGAGAAGTTTGAATGGTTCGACTTATTTGATTGTGAGCTATAAGTCGTAGGAGTGAATGAATAGTAGTGAATAAGTCGAATAGCCTTTTAATATTTCCTTTTCTCAATCAATTTAAACTTTAAACGACCGGCAATTGCAAACCCACACCTACTATTGACTCATTTTTGAAATAACTAAATCTTAAATACTGTCCCAATTATAAAACCTTAAGTTTAATGACTTCTTCATTAAAATTCAATTTCTATATATAGTATTTTTGATCCAATATTTCAATATTGAATAAATTGTACTCAAAATTCTCTATAATTTTAATTTCCTGTCGTTTAAACTATTTGTCGTTATGTTTGAGAAAATCAAAGAAATATGAAATTCAATAATAAATATGTAAAACATCTAAAAAGAAATATTAATTAGACTATTGAGTGGAAAATAATGAGATATTAAAAATTATTTAATGTCTTGATGTGGGTCTTATCTTAAGTCTTTTTTAATTAAGATTTTAGTTTTAATTAGTGTTGGATTCAATATTATTATGAAAATAGCGATCAATAAAATAAAAGGTTGTTTTGAACGTAACTTAAATGTGAAAGAGATTTAAATTTCCATTTTATTTTTAGTGTCTTGTTAAGTCCTCTTATACTGTATTTACCTTTTTTAGAGTTTATAAATAATATAGCGATGAGGATATTTGAGAACTAAATATGTACAGGCGAACAATAAATAGTATGTATTTAGTATGCATTTCAATCAAACAGTATGTTTTATAACACTTTCTAAAGTCTTATCACAATTTCACTCTTTATTTCTATGACTTATTATTTTCCAATAACACATTTCATTAGTTTAAGTGAAAGACATGTTTTCGTGATTTGATGTTTAAATCATTATTTATAAAATTATTTTCTGTCTATTCTTTTATATTATATTTAACTAAATAATTATAAGAATAATGACTTAACACTAAATTACGACAAATTTCTTCATAAATAGAGGAAATGCCTTCACATAAAAACATGTTTTTCACTTTCACTAATTGCATGTCTTATTGGAAAATAATAAGTCATACAAATAAAGAGTCAATTCTTTTCGATATCCAATTCTGATAAGACTTTTCAATAGAATTTTGAAAGTGTTATCAAACTTACTGTTTGATTGAAATGCATACCATTTATTGTTTATCTGTACTTAAAAAGATATGAAATTGTGAATTATATGTTGCATACATTCAACATTTTTGACGACAAATTTTACACGAATTAAAATTGAATAATAGTTTCTCTTAATAGCAAACATACGGTTAAAATATTCATATATTAATCAATATTAATGAGATTGAAATAGAGGTAAAAATAAAGGCAGAAATTGTTGCGAAAGTCTATTTATTTATCGGAATTCAAAGCAATAGTTGAGTTTGTTATTTGTGTATATTTTTGAATCGATCGATATATTGATTTTTGTTGGCATTAGTAAACTTTTGGAGAATGAAAACTCTGAAGACGTCTCATAACACATGCTCTGCCAAAACATTGTAACTCTTATAACACCTTCTCTTCAAAATAGAGACGAAATTAGAGCAAAACTATATCTCTATCTAATTATCAATGAATTTATAATTAAATAATGGATAAAATAGTATTCATACAAAAAAGTATTGACAGGGAATAAAAACAAATTTATGATAAAAAGATAAAAACTATGATAATAATATTTAAGGTACTATTTAAAAGCGTGAGCGTATATGAACTCTGAGTGGATGTGTTGTTGAGTCTGCGCTAACGCACATTTCATTCATTCATTCATTGATTTCATTCACAACTAAGATATTTGAAGTCCGGCTTATGTGGAGCGCAAAGCTCGCAATGAAGTGATTTTCGTCTCTTTACAAACCATAATATTTATGTCATGAATGAAATACGCAGATGTCGTTTAGTTGTAAGAGAGGGGCAGGCATTCTAGTGATCAAACTTTTACTACTATTTTACTATTTTGTTGAAAAAGTGTTTCATCTCTGGTCTCAACCATTGGTACTGTTTTTTGGTTAAGTGAAGATCTGATTGTTTATTGAGTTTAATTTATATTAAGTTTAGAAATAAAAGAGTTGACTAAAGGCTCGAACGTTTTAATGCCCGCTTCAAAGCGTTCGCGTAATACTAATACTAAAGTGTTTTACCGTAAATCAGACCAAATTAGCGGTTTGTCAAACATAACAATGATGTCAACCGGTTTAGTATCACTTTCTTGTGATAATTTACGTCAATTATTGGACTTATTGAGTGATTCAAAGTCGTCAAACATTCTTATACTCGATTGTCGGCCTTTCCTTATTCATAACGAATCACATATTGTCAAATCAATTAACATTCACTGTCCACCTATTCTCAGGTCAGTTCTCTTTTAATCACAAAACAACTCTTTCTTTTAACTTAAATTATAATTACTTTTTGTTAATGTTCAAAATGTTAACTAATTCTGACTTAATATTAACGATCGTAAGAGTTATTCATCAAGTTTTCTAAACTATTGATTTTTAAATCAATTTATTAGACGACGAACTGGTAATCGATTGCCATTCAAAACAATAATACCTGACTCTACGATAAGAGATAGACTCCAAACGGACTTTTACTATCCTATAGTATTATACGAAGAAACAGATTTGGTTTCAGATTCGATCGGTTCATATGTTGCCAAATGCTTACAACAAGAGGCAGGCCTTAAATCAGTTCACTTTCTTGAAGGTAATCATTCCATCTAATTATTAATATTTTTAATACTTATTTTCATTTTCGTGAAATAATAAGTCAAATATAAATAATTAGTTTTGCGTTATTGACACTTAATTTAGTCAATACTAGTCTTTAGATCATTAGATTCCTCTCTAAGAGTGTTTTGATGTCTCTTAAAAAACTTGAATAAACTCATAATATGATTAAATTACAAGCAGACTATCTTAGATTGTGTGGTAGAACCACTACCACTACCATCTTTTTCATTGTTTGTCTCTTCAAAACATCAAAAACAACTGAAGTATATGTAATAAATAGTAATGTTAAACAACTCTTATGCTATTACAGTATTCCTATTGAAAAGCTTCTATTGTCGACACAGTATGTGGTCGACAACAACATATTCAATAGACCTAAATATAAAAGGGTAGACCTACGAGTACTAATCAAAATCTATTTAAAAGATTGTTCGATCGCTTTCATAAAATTGATGTTAAATAACAATATTTAATATAAGAAATTGGCTGAACTTTTAAATAGTGATACGGTTAAGATTACAAATGAAATTTATGGCTTTAATTTTATCATTAAGTATAGTCAATAAATAAAGATATCGAAAAATTTTCTTTGACATAAAACATAATAATTTTTTATCTCTACTAAAGAGTAGTGAAGAATAATCTAAAGTATTATTTGCGAACTTATGATTGAATAGTGAGCCTCTATTTTACATATAATATATTTGAATGAGCTTTCAAATTGACGTAATGCTCTTTACAAGTACTTTGTAGTAGAATTTTTTTTATGATAAAGATAACTAATTTCATTGTGAGGATAATTCGCGCTCATAGAAGACAACCCACTCACTCATTTTTAGTTTTTAGTTATTTGAGGGCCGCTCAGTGTTTGTCCTTCGTTTTGGATGCGATAAGTTATTGAGTGTATAGAACAGAGTGTATAGAACAGAGTGTGCCTCATTTCACAATGCGTTTCCGGTTAAGCAGCAGTTCTCGTATTTTTTTTTTTTTTTTTGCTATTTTTTTATCGCTCATTGAATTACATTTATTGCCTCTACACTAAACTATTGTCAATTTTCTTTTTATTTTTATGAATAGTTTCATTTTTCTTTCAAAGATTCTGCAGCGACACTAGTTTTTCAAACATTTAATAATAGCCAAAAGTCTGAAGTTTTAGTATAAAAGCAGTCACTTTAAGTTAAAATATTGTTTGTGACAATACTTAAACTTTGGCTCTTCCGTACTTCCCGTTTGACAATTATTTTCTTTTAGGGAGAAATTTCCTCATTTCAAATTTCCTCGTCAAACAGTAACAATTGACTAATGCTTATTCTCTAGGATATGTTCGACCACATAATCGCTTATATCAAGTAATCTTAAAATCGTTTCAATTCTAGGAATTGAATTTCGAGTCAACTTACACTTGTAATTACTAGTTAGGGGTTCAACCCACAGATTATGTCATTTGAAACTATAGTTTTACTGTCAGTCGTAATAAAATTCAATATTCTATCAATTCTTTAATTTAATAAAGAAACTGAGTTTTAATTGTCGATTAAAATTAAATATTTCATAAAATTATATCATTGTTTGGATTATTATATTATTATATTTTGAACTTTTATTTATTTTTATCAAATTTCAATGACTTAAAAATCATTTTAAATGCGAGCCAAAGAAAAGAAACATTTTTACTCTTAAGAAAATCAAACGAATTTCTCATTTTAAAGAGTTTACAAATTATTTGTTTACTAGAATAACTTTTGCCAAAAATTATTTATGTCTTTGTGAAAAAAACGTTCTAGTTTTACTCAATAATTATTTCTAAGTCAAGTTTATAAGTTTTTAGAGAATGAGAGCGTCAGAATCTTATCATAATGTTATATATTGTTTATTTCTATTTTCAAATTTATGATTAAATTATTTGAATTGAATTCTAATTTTTTTATTAAATCAAATTATTAATTATAAGTAACTTGTTTTAACCTTTTACTTTAATCATTCAACTTTTTTTTGTGATTCAGAATTTCCTAAAAATATATTGTTTCTAAATTCAAATTAAGGCGAATAATAAATCATTCTATTATTAGCTCGTAATTAATAAATTATTAATTCATAAGTTGTTTAGTTTTTAATCTTTATAAAGTTCTTCTGACATATGGAACTGAGTCAAGTTGCATGTAATCCATTATCCAATTCATTTTGGTTTTAATACGAGATAACAATTTTTATTGAAGTTGAATCTTTTTCTTTTGTTTTAAACTTTTGTTGTTAGAGATGTTGCAATTTAACTAAAAAGACATAAACTTTATTTCTTATCTCTTTATGAACTAAACGTAAATTAATTTGCAGTTTGTCGTTCGCTATTTCATTCATGTTCAATGTTATTATTCATAAAACTGCAAATTTATCGTACTTAGACTTTATTACAACAAATGAATTAATTGCAGAGTCATATCCTTAAGTCCTAATTTATTTTATCCTCAATAAAATAACTCAATTGAATTGCTTTTAGATTTTACAAACTATAAAGTTAGTCAACTCTTTTTAAATTTATAATCTTAAAAAAGAACTCAATATTTTTAGCTAAAGCTTTTAGTACTTAATACTTTCTGATGGAGACAATTATTTTTGAAGCCATAAATTCATCTTTTTTTCAAATAAAAATTTCATTAATAAAGTATTGATTCGTTTGTACAGACAAACAATAAATGGTATGCATTTCAATGAAATAGTAAGTTTGATAAGACTTTGAAAATTTTATTGAAAAGTTTGATCACAACTTGATATCTGCAAAAATTCACTCTTTATTTGTATGACTTATTATTTTCCAAAAAGACATTTCATTAGTTTAAAAGAAAGACATGTTTTCACGTGAAGGCATGTCTGAAGATTTATGAAGAAATTTGTCATAATTTAGTGTTTAAATCATTATTTATAAAATTATTTTTTGCCTACACTTTTATATTATATTTAATTGACTAAATAATTATAAGAATAATGACTTAACACTTAATTATGACAAATTTCATAAATAGAGGAAATGCTTTCACACGAAAACATGTCTTAAACTAATGAAATGTCTTATTGCGAAATAATAAGTCACACAAATAAAGAGCGACTTTCTGCAGATATCAAATTGTGATAAGACTTTTAAATAAAATTTTATAAATCTTATCAAATTTATTATTTCATGGAAATGCAGATTTATTTATAGTTTGTACGCCTTCAAGATTTTAATATCGTGATTAACTGATGGTTCATATGTAAAAGGATTAAGATTTGAAGTGTTAATTATTAGGAAAATTGAATTAATCTGATAAGTATAGAGCAAATATAAACAAACCTCTAGAATATTAAGCAAACAGACTTTTAAAAAAAATAATAAATAACTAAATGGAGTTGATTAGCACAAAAATACTCTAATTATAAACGTATAATTGAGCGAATATTAAATATTAGGATCTAAAGAACTCGACTAATTATTTTTAGCTATTAATAATTATAACTATAATAATTGTTATATAAATCAATTTTACAGTTTATTGTACTTTTGAGGCAAATCAAAATAATAGTAACACTCAAGATATATATTTAGTAAAAATTGAGTTTAACAATAGTATTGATAGAAATGGTGAGTTTACGTCAACTTCATTCAAATATATTTCGATTATAGCCGTAGGTGTTGCTAATGCCAAGCACGCTATAGTAAGTAGTTTAGTGAATGTTCTCACGTATTGCGTGGGAGTTCTTTAAACCATTGCATAACGCAAACAAATGCGAGTATTTTTTATTTTATGAATGACTGTTTTCATAATTTACTCTAACTCTTTATAGTTGTAATTTATTATCAAATCTCTGAAGCATTTCAAAATTTTTATATTCTTTGAACAAAAAATAACGTATTATAACTTATTATAATATAATTTTCAGGCGGTTTCTCAAAGTTTCGGCAACAATTTCCATATTTTTGCACAAAAGGATCATCAGTTCCGAACCCATTGAGCACTTCGAGCTCAGGAAACATATCGAGTCGCAGTCCAGTCGGTAGTCATACGTGGCCAATGAAATCGACCCCTAAAGGGTTTTTAACTCCTCGAACACCAAAAAACAATAATTTGTCGGTAGACTTTGCAGCCCCGCTATCATTTGGTAACGATCAGGCAGAACCTGTGGAAATATTGCCCTATTTATATCTGGGCAGTGAATATCACGCCTCGTGTAAACCAATGCTTAAAAATCTTGGAATCACAGCATTGCTCAATGTGTCGCATACGTGTCCCAATCATTTCGAAGATTGCTTTATATATAAATCAATTCCGATCGAGGACTCAAAAAGTGAAGACATAAGTATATGGTTTAGTGAAGCCATCGATTTTATAGGTATTTTATACTTTTTTTCACTTTATTTTTTTCTTTAAACTGAATGCATAGCGTAGGAGTTCGATAGATGTAAAATCTTACTTAAGTTGGAGATAATCTATTTGAATAAACTTACATTAACTTTGTATGTATTGATACAGAATATTGCAAAATAAGTAGAATCGATAAAAAACGACTCGTTTAGTTATTGGAGTAAAAATTGATGTAAAACTAGCTCTTATTGATTAGCCAACGCATAGTTAATGCGTTGACATTGAACGGTATTATAATTTAGTGAATTTAACTTAGGTGTCATTCAATTATTACGTACGCAAAAAAGTCGAGTTTTAGACCCCTCCCCTCCTGTACTGAACCCGTTCCTCCCCCTCCGATGCGTACGTACTAATTGAATGACGCCTTAGGAAATGAGTTGATATTCTAATTGAATTGACCAAATTTATAACTTACATCCTAATGATTGTTCTTCCTGTGTATGTACTCGTTTGCACTAAATGCTTATGTAATCTCGACAACAAAAATTTATTTTTGCGGGCAATCGGAAATTTATTCTTGAATATTAAATTTGCCGGAATTTCATTGAAACCGTTCACACCTGTCATATAGTTCAACGATGTTTCCGTCCGTTCGTTTGATTTTCGTAATCTCTTATTATTCGATAGGACGTGCTTTGCCTTTCAGTTTATTTGCCGCCTAAATATACAGTACATATTGGCCTAATATGCCAACATTCACTTTCCGCTTTAAAACAATACAACAATTAAACAATTGCCTTCCGTTCAAAATGCTTCAAAATACATACATATATATAAAGTTATCGGAAATATATATATATCGATGATATTAATTTGAAACTGAATAATGATTCTAACGATCTAAAAGCTTGAGAGATTTCATTCATAGCACATATAACAGTGACCAAAAACAGTCCTCAAACGATTGCACTAAAATATTTGACGTTAAATATTGTAATTAAAAGTTTGTGTAGAGTAACTGATTTAGAATTTGTCCGTCAAAATGCGTGACAATTTCCTATTGTATATGTAAATAATAGTTTATTAATCAAACAGACAATTTTGACGTCTGATTCTCACACTAATCCATTTCTGAAAAGCGCGAGCTCTCATAAAATAAAGCGACAAACAGTAACTTCCGGCACATATGATAAAACCGTTGTGCGACTTCCTGTCCATCAAATTTTGATTCTCTGGTTTTTGGCTGAGAAAGAAAATAGAGAACAAAACAGCTGCAGCTCTATTAATACTTATTCAAGTTTGAGTATGTTTTTCAAAACTGTTATAAAGGAAGTAGTGTTAGGCACGTGCCTAACTTTGCATTAGATGAAGCCGTCTATTAATAAAACGCAAAGTCTGTTTAAGCTATTAGAAGACCTCTCAAATAAAGGCAATTGAAGGCTTCATCATTTATTTATTTCAATATTTTAATAACTTTATTCAATTTGAAGACCAAAATGTTAGTTCTAACTAAAGAGGTAACCGTCTGACCAAATACTCTCTGATTTGAAAAAATTTTCACGTCTTCGAAGTAATGTGAAGATATCAACAAAATAGCATATAAAATATTCTGAGCTCCAGAATCTTATAATTTATGAGACATAAGTTATGACATATCAATGATTTGATTTGTAGAGTTATCTACAGGTCTAACAATTATCTGTTTAACATACTGTATAACGTGTCTTACGTTCAATCAATTCTGTATTGTTGAGAACATGAGATTAAAAATAGAGTATAATTATTATTTATAATATAATAAATTAAAAATATGATTCTCTATTTTTGGTATCAAATTCCATTAGGACATTAATTTTATGAATAATTAAGCATCAAGTTTACTAAAATATACAATGAAACACTCTCTTCAACACCCACTGCTGTTTAGAACAGCGCTCGGCATAAGGCGGCTCGCGGGCCGAATCCGGCCGAATACCCATTTTTCTGGCTCACAAACTATTTGAGAAAATAAATTTCAAAGTAATTTTGGCCTCAATTAGTATAAAATCTCTATTTTGATCAAAAATTTTATGCGTAAATATTAAACCTGAATTATTCTTCTGATAAACCAGACCCTAATTAGAATTCTTATAATGAAATGCACAAATGACGAAAGTTCATGACTAAATTTTGCAGAGTTTTCAAT
>JAQIWZ010000994.1:0-14263 GCA_034697245.1 Malaconothrus monodactylus
GAACCTCTAAACCAAAAACTTCTTCTAATTGTGACAAAAATTGTTGATTAAAAGCATTAATATTTTGTTTGACGCGAATTGTCTTCAAATTAGGGCTTAATTTCAAAAGTGATACCAATTCCTAGTCTTTAATATCAATAGATCTGAAACTTTGACCAAATTTTAGTCCAAATTATATTAATTAATGACTCAATTCTTCAATCGATTCAAACTTTTTGAGCAATTTTTCAATAAGTCTTATTATTAATAAATTTTAATTCTATTAAAACTTTCTTTCCATTAATTGATCGCAAGTTTTGTTGTTTTTATTAAATATTAATTCTTTTCATATTTGATGTCATTTTATTTGATTTCTAATTGTAAACTAAATTAATTTTTATATTAAACACAAAAATCAATGCATTATTCAGTTTGTGATAAACTGTTTGTTAACAAAGAATTCATATTTAAGGGAAGTTTTAATTATAAAGATTGATGAAAAAAATGTTTTTATACAGTTTTAGGTTTATATTGAATTTCAAAGTTTTGAGCTTTAGTTACAGTTTATTAACTAATGATCTCTTGATTGAAAACTTAAACTTTAAATAAATTTATTTAGTTTTAGAACAAAAACAAAGAATTTGCAAATCTTTTGTAAATTAATTCTTATTTAGGTTTGAATTCTATTGCTTTGGATTAACATTCTGGAGCAGAATATTCTGTTCATAGAAGATCTAATTAAGTTTTGTTTTGCGAAAACTCTTTCTGAATAAATAGACAGAGATTTGCTTTAACCAAAATAAAGTAAGAATATTCTTGAATTCATTTATTCAAGAATCGAACAAAAGACTGTTTAAGACATTGAAATTTTTGATCTCACACTCAATAAATCAAACGTTAAGCTCGGTTTCGATTAATTTCCATTAGAAGAAATCCAGAATAAAGTGTGATTCCTGTCTGCCATCAAATGAATGGCCAGAATTTTGCTACGAAACCAATCGTGCAAATAGTCTTTCCTTAACATAAAGCTATTTCTTTCTGTTTTTGAAGTGAGAGCCAATTTTAGCGCTAACTCAGCATTTCATGCAAAACAGTTAAGATAATAGAGCAATAGTAGGCTTTCTCTAAGTGATGATCAAACTTATTGATAGAGTGGCTCCTTTTCCTTGAGTTAACATTTTATTCTGACGATACCTCTCAGGCATAAGCAATATTTCTTATATCTTGAATTGAATTTCAAAAATATTAACATATTTTTATAACATTTTTGAAATTATTTGCAGGTATTATTCGATTACAAGACTTTTTGAAAGAAGCTCAACAAAACGATTGGGTTATAAGACTTTATCAATTTTCTGGGAGACCTTATCGAGACTTATTTTGGGAAATAAAGAAAACATTATTTTTTAACATTGTTCTTGACGTCAGGAGAGAGAATATATTCACTGTTCTTAAACACGTAAGACTTTAGTTACCATTAAAGAGAAAAGAGAGAGAGAGAGAGAAAGAGAAAGAACTATAACTAAATTTTGATGAAAAATAATATAAGTAATAAACTTATTGAACATTTCTTTTCGTAATTCATTTTTAGTGAATCAATTTTGACTACTTCTCTGATTGCATGAATTATGTTTGCAATAGAAAATCTGTGCAGATATAGAATTAGCTCTTTTTATTAGTGCAAATTTTGATTGGCCTTCAAAGGTTTAGCTCTCAATCGAATCAAAACTTCAATCCATTATTTTCTTTGACAGATTGACTAATGCTATCAAATTTGGTTTCATGAGAATATCTTCTCTATTACAGGCACAACAGGTCGGAATGATGACAGAATTTCAAAGCTATTTAATCACATCACTCGTAAGTTTTGTATTTTTATTTAGTCTTCTTTTTTATATTCACAACTGGGAATAAATCAAAATTTGAAATAAATTTTAAATCAAAAAGTCTGTTGACTATTTTCAAAGCAGATATAATTTTTAATCAACTAAAGAGTTAGTGAATATATCGATTCAAATTATATAAATTCAGTGGAGCAGAAAAAAGTTTTGAGTTTTCTTCTCCTTTGATAATTTCAACTCGCATTAAGTAACTTATGTTTAACGAAATGAAAGTTTTATTCATATCAACTAAAATTTGAGTGAATATAGAATTAACTCATTTGAAATTCATGTTTTCCATTAACATTTAGATCATTTTTTTCCATCACTTAAACATAATTTCCCTTTATTGCAATCATTTTTACTTAATATATACTCGAATTTATGCTGACTATAACTTTAGTTAATAATTCGTTAATATTTTTGGTTGCGTTCATTTAATATTAAGGTTATTATCAAGTTTTAAATATTCACAATTAGGTTTTCAATACTTACACATACAATATAAACATCAAAATATCCATTAAAACTTATAAAGTATTTCAAGTCATCCTTTACTCAATTTATTTGTCTTTATGTTTTTCGATTGTTCAAGAGTTGATGTTTAGCGAACTGTTAGCAATGGAGTCAATCCAATTTGTATGAGTGTTGTCGTGTTATCACAATTAAGTGATTCTCAACAATACTTAACAATTTTCTCAACAATATTAAAGCATTGAAAGTGTAATTATGCTTGAAAACTATTAAAATAGGAACTAAAGAGTTTTTCAAAAGTATAATCAAAAATGATTTCAGTAATAACTTTGATTTAATTGAATTTCATCAGAATTTTCTAGAATGAAACAAATTTTGAATTCACTATTTTTCGCTTTGGATAACAAAATATTGACTTATCAGAGACTAAAAAGAAGTCTCTATGAATTCAAAAGATTTAACAACTTGTTTGAATTGGACTGCAATACTAACAAATATCTAATGCTATTTGGAATTTATTTGTGTTGACAAGGTTTCCAATATATCATTGTTGGGAAAAAGTAATCCAATAATGTTAGAATTGGTGTTGTATTTGTTTGACAAGTCTATGCAACAAATTCTCGTAAAATTAAAGAAATGATTCACAGCTTAGAGGTTAAGCTCGCGTAAAGCTTACAAGTCTTTGAAAACGATTTAATAGTGATGACGGTTTTTATCATAAGTTGTCTTATTTTAAGATATTTTGAATTGAGACAAGTTTTATGTACACAATTGAAATTGATTTTCATTTAAATAATCGTGTTTTTAAGAAAAAATCGATTGAAAATTGAGTTCTTTAAAGATTATAATAAGTACTACTAACTTAAGTTCAAGTTCTTAATAATGAGTGAATTATGGTATGATTCAATTGAATGCACGTTAGTCACGAAAACGAGACGGGACGATACGAGACGAGACAAGATGGCCTAAATAAAAATTTTTTAAATAAGGAATTTTTGCATAAAATGTCAATATTCTTAAGAAAACAGACTTAAATTAAGCAATTAGACCAATTATGAGTTCAATTTTAAAAGTAGAAACTCAGTAATTAGGATATAAATATAAGATTCCCTCTAATGAGCGCAAGACGAGACGAGATACAAAATTTATACATAAATGCGATGCGAGACGAGACCTGGCCTCAAAAATTGAACAATTTTCATGACTAATGCACATATCATGCTTGGAATTAATGCGAGAGCACACATTTCGTACATACAGTATCACTTCGAACATATTGTGCTCGAAATAATTCTTACAACGCATTTCTAACCTCAGACTCCATTAGAAGTTTAGTATTTGTGTCGAGAATAATTTGTGCGTTATTCATCAAATTGTCATTTCTGTGGATATTACGGACCATTTGATCAATATTTAATTTAATATCACTGTTTTCTTTCATGATTCATTTCTTTATTCAATAAGTTAAGAATAATACAATCGAAAAATTAAATAAATACTAATAATTACTATCGATTTTTATCATAAAGAATTTTATTCAATTCTCTAATTCTGTGAATATAATTTAAAAAATTAACAAAATCATTACATCTAATGGTTTGTGATGTGTTACTTCATAATGCTTTTAACATGAAACACATATTAGGGTAAATTTAGTTATTTTCTCAACTATAACGCAATGCTCTAATGCTAACACATTAGTATCTCTGAATCATTTCGTTAATTCTATGGTAAGAAATCAAATTTGAACGTGTATTTGGTTCATATCATTAGGTGAAACTCATGAAAGCTCTTCAAATAAATATTGTACTGTACGTGTTATTCATAAAATAAATGAGCACTTACTGAATGAGTTGGAAATTTCTGAAGAATATTTCGAAGTAGGAGTAAAAAGTGATATCATATTCATGAAGTATAGTATTCTTGATTCTATAGTATTTTTATTCTTGAAATATAGTATATTATACGAAGTTTTTGGTGAAAATTTTAGACTGATTTATATCAGGTCTTATGAGAATATTACGAAATTCTCTATAACTCTTAAGCCTACATTTCAATTCTTACGCAACTCTTACTATTAAGGGGTGTTGAATGTCTGCCTCTATTGTTAAGATAAGCTTTTTATGTTCAGAGATCTTATTTCCGAATCGGAGATTTTAGATAAAACTCAATATATTGTGTCAAAACTTACTTTAAAAATATTTATTTAAACTTAACTCAATTTTTACTCAAAACTTTTATATTTGTTTCACTATTTTGTCTCAATTCAATTGAGTCTAAAACTAAATACTGTAAATAAAGTTTTGTTGACACAAAACTTTGAAATTTATCCTCAAATGAATTGAGAATAAGATAATATTAGCGCTGTTTGGATTCTTGAGCGGATAAATTGAATCTATTCTCGCGTGATTATCGCTGTATTCATGATTGATTAGGGAATTAAGGTTCGCATCAACTCGTATCTAGTGCTTATGCAATTACTTGCATTTGATTTTTTGTTGTATTTTTTTATTATTATTATTTAAGATATTTTATTCAAGAATTTAATTAAAGGCTGAATAAATTGAATGGATTTTAAAATAGTAAAAAATACAGCATTACATCGATATTATTGAATTAGTTTATTGCGTGTGCTATAAGTCTTTGTTATTACAGAAAACAGAATAAATGAAGCTTTTCCTGAAACTAACACAAGTTTCACTCAATGATGAAAACATGCACTACTTTTGCAAAAAATTATTTTTAGTTAATTTATTGAATTTCGTATGCAATTAGTTTTGAAATTGCACTTAATTTTTAATTTGATAAATGAGCTCTAATTAAAAGCTTTGGCGAATTTTGGAATGGATTCCTATTTGCATACATATAGAAAATTTTTGAAATACTTGAGTGAAATTAATCAAAACAGTGAAATTAAATACACAGTAATTGCACGTATCAAATGGTTTGAAGTTGTTATCAATAAACTGAAATTGAATAGAGTTTTATTAAACACTAGTATCACAATCGATATTAAAATCCAGTGAATTTTTCCAAAAATTGAATCACAAATACAAATACAAAAGATTTGTCTCATAGCTTGTCAAACACTTTGAAAATAAGATAAATAGATTCAGTCAAAAAAAAAGTTTCACTCGATTCTAAAGAGTAAATAAAATTTTTTATTCAGTAAAATGCAGTACTTTCATCAAGTGAATAATAAACTGTCGAAACTGTCTCACAAATAGTTTATTTGATAAGAATCGGAATATTTTATTTTTAGAAATATATTGATTTCTTTGAATTACATTTGCAAAAAAAAAAAAATTTAACTCTCATTTTATTGAGCTATCAAATTGTCGCAACAATATAAGGATAGACTTAAAGGCAAAAAAACATAAATTATTTTTAGGAAATATAAAATCATGTTAAGTGTCAAGTTTAGAGCATTGCTGTAAAGTTAATCAGCATTTGAATCCCTTGATTACAGTTGTGATCAAACGAGAAGCCATGTATTCCACAAATTTGTTGACCATTCAATAACTTTTGTGCAACAGAAAAGTTCAAAGTTTTCCTATTGTTAAGATTTTTAAAAATTAATTTCTAGGATTTGCATACAATTAATTTAGAAGATTTTAAATTCGCGAAAACAAAAATAACTTCATTACGATTAGTGGACTCTTCAAATCCGGAATTACACAGTCTTTTGGGCGACTGGTCATTACTCGCTGCCAAAAGAGGAATGAAAAATGTGATAACACCTCAAAACCTTTTGGTAAGAAATCAATTATTCAATAAATACATGAATACATTTGCAATAATCAAAACAACATTAATTTATCATAAAATTCTGTGATATTGTTCATCATTGAGAAACCAATTCAAAATAATTATTATTAATGAATAATAATGTTCTGTTTCTAAGGATATAAGGAATAAATAATAAGGAATTCTATTTCTATCGAATTAATTGTTAAAACTTTAAATAGAGAAACTTTAATGATGATAAATAAAAGAGTTTGAGTTTGAGGTCTCACTGGAATCTTTTCCCTATTTAACTAATTAAGTCAAAGATAACAAGTTTGTAAAATTGAGAGCTCGTGTCATAAGCAGAAAAATATTCTGCATAACTGAACCAAAAAGGCGAGAGAATATGTCAATTGAGAATCGTTTAGTAAAATGAAAAATTGCTTAATGTTTCGTAAATTGAGATTTAAGTTTTGAATAATGTTTCAAAGGTTTTCAATAGAGAATAAGTTCTTTTATTATGTTAAAATTTGCTAAATAGATAACAGTACGAAATTCAATACATTATTATAGTCAAAGACCAACTTTCTTAGTATATACTGTACTAAATATGCAGTTGAATAACTTTTAACGTTCAAGAACTAGTCTTTTGGATCTGTATGTGCTTTACTATTATTTGTATTTTTACCGATCCATTACTTGATTAGTTTTGGTGAGACATTTATTTACAACTCTTCAAATATAGTGCAACTTAGGAAGAATTCTTCACATCATTTAATTCAAAGTAAAATTTATTGAACTATAAACTTATCATTTAGTTGTCAAGCGTTTCAAATAAAAGTTACGAAATTCTGTTATAGTTAGAAATAGCAAAGTATAAAACATTAAAACCGTAATTAATTGATTGATTGATGTTTAGTAAGAAATAAAAATGTCTGAAAAACATATTTATATTTTAGTAAAACATTATCGTTTCATTATTAACAAAAACGGTTCACTTAATCTCTAAATCATTTCGTGTTCATTTATTGATAAAAACATTTTCTTAGGATTTGAGCGAAAAAAAAGTCGATTAAAAAGAAAAGAAAAGTCTTTATTACTACATTTAGCTCAATAGAAATAGTAAAGAAACCACATTAAGGCTAAATTAAATAAAATAGAAAAAAATAGAAGAAAAGAAATGACCATAAATTCGAAAAGAACTCGATCTACAAGTAAAGTCTTAAACGTCTTAAACAATAAACAACTTAATCATATCAATTGACATGTTATTTAATAGACCGAATCGGCTCTTCTCTACGATTCTGTCAAATTATTGGCCACAGCATTACAAGACTTGGACCAAAGCCAATCAATTTCGATGCCAACGATATCATGCCAGCACCAAAACCCGTGGCAATACGGCAGCTCTCTTATGAATTATATGCGACCAGTTGAGTACTACCTAAACAAAAAATACTTACTCTTACTTAAAAACACCCAAAACTTATTCTTAAAACCACTAAATATTAACAAAAAATTATTATCTATTAATGTCAGATCAAATTCCGAGGCCTAACAGGACTGGTCGACTTCGATCAATGGGGCCATAGAAGTAGTTTCACATTGGATGTCATGAGCATCAGTAATGATGGCCTGCAAAAGGTATTACAAAAGAGCACAAATTTTATTGCTATTTTTCGCTATAACGACCTTCTATACAATCGCCGTTCGAGGGCTCGAAGATATAAATTGCATCATAAATACGCGACAGTTATTTCTTGCAATGCTATTATTCATTGCGAGATAAGTTTTAGGCTAACTATCGATTTTTGTTTCCCTTTTTTATCTTCAGTCTATTTGTTCAGCAATATATCCAAAACGTTCACACAGTTCAGCAGTGCATTCAAATTGTGTTATTTTCGTGTAAAACAATTTCAATATTTGTACAATTGTTTGATAATATTGTTTTCGTCATATAATCTGATAACATGTCATGTTTATGAAACTACTATCAGATTCTATGACAAGATAAACGAATTGTTCCAATTATAAAACAATTTTTCTTTAGATATTCTGAGTTTTCGGAACGGAATTGGATTAAAGTATTTGCTATTTCTGTGCACTTTTATTACGTTTTCCGCATAATTCGCAAATAAAGTTAGTCATTATTAGCATAAAGTGCCATAAAAGATAAGAAAACATAGCTTACATGAGTTGACATTAGTTTGGCTTCAAATGAAGGCATGAATGATCTATAGATTTACTCTATATTTACTTTAATGCTCTTATGTCTTCAGAAACTACAAATGTTTCTGAAGATGTTTATAAAATGCAAAACTTTCCTTTAGCTCTAATTTAAAACCTGCCATATATTTCATTTTATTCGAGTTTTTCAAAAATAGTAATATTATTAAATTTCAATCTGAAATGTGATCACATTTTAGTGACCAATGATTCGGACACATTCGAACTCTAATGACTTCTAACGACATCAGAACACATATAACTTTAGAACAGAAATCGCTATAAAGTCAACTTTTTCAGAGATAAAAAAATATTTTTTGAAATTCTTAGAATAAGTTGATATAAAAAAAGTACAATTTGTAAAACACGTATATATTTTATTATCCGAACCTAATTTGGAAAATTACGTGTATCGAAAGTGAACGAAATCGAAAATAATTCTCACGTATATAGTATTGATATTATAATTCTGTTTTTCTGTTTCAACTTTTCTAACATTTCTACCGCAATGATCATTAGATCGGGTACTGGAGCGGAAGTAAAGCCGATCAGCCTCTCAACATCAGTGAAGAATGGCGTGATAACTATTCTTTTCAGTCTTTGGCCAATCAAACACTAACTGTCACTACTATTATAAATGATCCCTATTGTATGCTTAGAGAATCGTCTAAAACAAAGTTAGGCAATGATAGGTTTGAAGGATATATTGTTGACTTAGTCGGAGAATTATCAAAATTATTAGGATTCAAGTATAAGTTTAAACTTGTTGACGATGGCGCCTATGGTATCAAGAATGATAGTGGACACTGGAATGGACTGATAGGTTAGTCCCACTTTTATTAACGATATTTTCTAAAACTTATTTCAATGTTTCCCTCAAATTAAAATTATATTTTTGCTCTTTATCTCGTTTATTATTAAATATTGGATTGCATTGTAATCAAGAAATATTTGTTGAACTTCGAATACAGAATTCAGCGCAAAAATATTTAGAGTTTTTATAAAAAAATATTAGTTTTTTTCTCTTTTGATTATATCTGTCAAGACTCAAAATTAATTTAAGTTTGAAAAAGAACAGAAACTCCCTATTTCTCTTGTGTAGTATTAGATGTCTATTGAATTAAGCCTTTGTTTTTTGCGATAACACATAATAATGATCAGAGTATAAACTTGAAAAAGTACCACATTTTGTATTGAAGTAATAAAATAGACGATATTGTTGAACATAACATGACTTTATAATCAAGTTATCTCAAAACGTATAAGTTATTCACTAACCATTTATATGTGAATACTATGAATGAAATCAAATTTTTTCAAACGATTATTAGATATTAATTCAATTGAATTATTTTTAAATTATAATACTTTAAGATAAATTTGACACAAGTTTTGTTTAACTTTTGAAATTTTAATCTAACATCAGCTTCATATTTAACAAATACAATACAATAAATCACAGGCAGTGCTGTGAAGTTTGCCACAGATTTTCACTGAATTGGTTGACTTAACTGTCTCTTTAGATAAGCATTACTTTCATTTGACAATAAAATCATAGAAGACCATTTCATAATATTTTGATAAACATCAAAATCATTTTATGATAGACTTTATTTAAAGCATTAATCTTTTATGACAGTGCTTTCAGACTTTGCAGGTCTGCAAAGAGTTTATTGCGTACCAGTAAATAAGCAAATGTGATGACACTATTTTTTCCAAAGTTTCTATAATAAGACCTGGAATCTAATCCATATGCAATAAGCGACTGTTTAGATTTGCATAAAAACTTCATTATTACTGTTAAGCGTTCAAAGTCTTATTACTTCAAAATATGTTTTTTTTAATTTAATTTTTTCATAGTTTGAAAATGTTATATCAAAGATTTTTTAGTGTAATCACAACTTTTTCAATAAATTCAAATTTTATGCCACAGATTGTGTTTATCAGACATTTTTCGAGTTATTTCGCGTATCAATAATTAGTAGGCGAACCACCGATTGTGAGATATTACGACTTGACGAAGAGATCTAGATATGCATGTCATCGATTTTTTAAACTCAATTACTTAACACGTCTTTTCAGTGAATTATAAGATCTTAAAAGAATTAATTATTGAAAAGTTAATGAATTTTGAGGAAAAAAAATTAGGCTTAAGAATCCCGAAACAACATTACACAAACAATTCTGACAGTACATAGAATTTTATTTTATTTTATTTTATTTTTTTAATTTCATGGTTGAACTCCAAAAAGAGTGTCTTTTCTATTAAGCAATAGGATGTGAAGTTCTGTAATAATAATCATTAAATACATGACAAACATGACACAAACTATTAGATAGGATGAAAAAATAGATTATCATTTCTTTTAAGGCAGAATTATTTTCTGAAAAGGCTATAAACAACAAACATAAACATAATCTTAACAAATTCCAGAGACTAGTCCCGTATAACACCTAATGTTAGTCATGAAGTGTTAGTATAAAGCATTTCCGTTTCCGGAAAAAGAGTGCAATTTCAGAGAAGATAGTAATTACTCGAATAATCTATAACTAAGACTCGAATAATCCATATCTATATCTTTATTTAGGATAAAGTTTGAACACATTTGAATATTTTATTATAAAAATTTTGATTAAACACTTTTTCAGGTGAAATAATTAATGGTAAGGCAGACATAGCAATAGTAGATTTGACGATTACATCAAAAAGAGCAGAAGCTGTAGACTTTACGCTACCGTTTATGAATACTGGGATCAGTATCTTATTCAAGAAGCCAACCACAAAAGTGACCACTTTGTTTTCATTCTTATCTCCATTTTCGAATGTTGTTTGGGTTTACGTACTCGCGGCTTATATTGGAGTCAGTTCTGTTCTGTTTATTGTCGGAAGACTATCACCTTATGAATGGGATAATCCGCATCCGTGTAGACAAGAAGATCATGTGCTAGAAAATAATTTTAGTTTGATTAATAGCTACTTTTTCACAATAGGCTCACTTATGCAACAAGGATCAGATCTCACACCGAAGTAAGTCTGTATTCATTTTTGAATACTGTCTAAAATGTCAAAACCACTTTCGAGTATTTAAACGATTTGAATATAATATATGTCAGAGAATGAAATTCAAGTTTTCATTTTTTTTCGGAACGCATGTGAAAAGTCATTATTTTTCTTAGAGTTTAATTCAAAAAAGTTTAGAAATCTTGAGTGTAATATAAAAAAATTATGCAGAAAAATAATTTTAAAAATGACAAAAGATATTTCATTTAAAATTTATTATTGCGTTATTTTAGAGAATCTATTGATATTTTAGATTTTTTAATGTATACAATATATAAAGTATTTTGTGTTGACTTGAAGTCTATTCTTCTAGACTATTGCATAAGTAATGAACAAAGAAAAAATTCCTTAATCCCAGGATCTAAAAGAGCTGAATATCTGCTGAATCAGCCGTCAGAGCTTTATCTCATCAGAGCATAAGTCTTCAAATAATTTTTTATGCATTATTACGCTATTCAAGTCTTTGAGCGATATAAAGCAAAAATTTTAATCAGTTCTGCATAGCTTTACACTCTTTTATAGTAACATTATATTACTTCAAATAAAATAATTCATAAAGAATAAGTTCCAATTTTATATAAGTATCAAAAAATGAAATGCTTTTCCATTAGGGAATATTGTATGGAATTATGAATTGTATATATTTGGAAGTCATGAGAGATGACATTCTTGTCCATAAATAACTAAAATGCATTTTAAATAAAATATTTACTCATTTTATTTCATAAATTATAGATGAAATAATGATAAGTCAGAGAAAACTTTTAATGCATTCTTAATCTCATGCATTTCAGAGCGATGTCAACACGAACTATAGCTGGCATTTGGTATTTCTTCACATTAATAATGATATCCTCTTATACCGCCAATTTGGCTGCTTTTTTGACTGTCGAAAAAGTTATTTATCCGATTGAAAGTGCACAAGAATTATCAGTGCAGACACAGATAGAATATGGATGTCTGGGCAGTGGCTCGACTAAAGCTTTTTTTCAAGACTCAAATATTACAACTTTCAAAAGAATGTGGAATTTCATGAAAGGTCGTCCGCACGTCTTCATGAAGAAGAATGACGACGGGAAGACTCGAGTCGAAAAGGGTGGTTACGCTTACCTCATGGAATCAGCCAGTATTGAATATATTGTTGAAAGAAACTGTAATCTCACACAAATTGGAGGATTATTAGACACTAAAGGATATGGAATCGCAACTAAAAAAAGTTAGTCAATAGCAAGTCCTCTTTGGTCAATAGCTTTATACTTAGCTTTGTGTTTATCTTTTGTTTCTCTCATTAAGTAACTAATTAACTGTTGAAAATTACTTACAATTTGCAAGTTATAAATACTCATTATTTACTGAAGTCTATTATTTAATCATTAATTGATTGAGAATAAGAATACTATAGACTTGTTTGTATGCATTAAAAAGTAAATAAAGTCTATAATAAAATATAGTAAGTATTGAAAATGTATTATTTTCAATGAGCATAACTTAAGTTCTGCTTATGTTATCTCTTATTTGGAGTTAAACTTTTCATTTCGAGTAAATCCTAAATCATTACACTTCATGCCAGTTATAGTGAACTGAAGCAAAATCGTTCGCTATAACCGGGTATTCACTATAAGCGAGTTCACTATAAACGGGATGAACTGTATTTAAATAAACTATAAGTTTTATGATTAACATTTTTTCGCTGGGATATTGAGTTCTAACGCATAAATATTCATTTTAGAAGAAATTGAAAGTAAACTGAATTGAGCTTTACATACATTTAATCTAAAAAAAAAGCTTTCACTACGTAATCTATCTTAAGACTCCTTGATTATTCTCTATCCTATCGAAGAGATTAATAGAGTCGATAAATTTTGAAGCTTTCGCACATTAGATAGCATTTCACATCACGTTCAATACATTTGCATTAATCCCTTTTCTCATTATTTTCAAACCTATAAGTGATTTTGTTTTGCAATAGAAATGATGCTATTTATAGAAAAAATTTTCAAATATTCAAGACTATTATTCAAAAGGCTATAATTTATATTTTACATTCTGTTGTTCGTTTCGATACAATTTAACAATTTTTTACGAAATTTTATTTTGAGTTCCCATTAAATGATTTCATGAATCCATTAATCTATGAGTAATGATTGTATACATTGTGTCTGAACTTTAAATGAGCTCAAATTAAATTAAAATTTCTTTGAATTATGACTGAATAAATTCTTTAGGAATAACTAACAGTTTAATCGATTAATTTAACGATAGACTCAAGACATCGCAATCTATTATCTCAAGCGATACTGAAATTACAAGAAACGGGAACTTTGCATTTGTTGAAAGAGAAGTGGTGGAAACAGAAAAAAGGTGGCGGACAGTGTCTCGACGATTCCAAGAAGTCATCCTCTGTCACTGCTCTTAAAATAGATAATGTCGGCGGAGTTTTTGTCGTACTCTTAGGCGGACTAACTCTTGCCTTTTGTGTTGCTATCTGTGAATTCATGTGGAGATCCAGAAAATCTTCTTTAGGATGTGTAAGTATTGTATTGTATATTGTTTTCGTGGATTATATTTTTTCAAGAGTTAGAATTAATCTTTTTTTTCACTTCAACGAATTTATTCTGAACTCATATTCTAATGCTTTACATTTTATTCTGATTTATATTTATCAGACCTGCAGTTTTTTGAATACTTAAATTTTAAAAATAAACTTTTAAGACTCATTTATTTTCAAACTCAACTCATGTTCAGTCTTTCAGAATAAATGATAAATATTTGTTTTTCTCGTAAAAATCATAGCATTAAGAGTAATACGAAATGATGAAAAAGGCTGAAAAATCTAATTAAAAGTTTTGTTTAAACTTTTCGTTTCGCATATAAAATAATAAAACTAACAAATGAGCACTTAATTCAAAGTTTATAA
>JAQIWZ010000995.1:0-14263 GCA_034697245.1 Malaconothrus monodactylus
AGAGAGAGAGAGAGAGAGAGAACACAGAACTGCTGCTGCATTTCTCTTCTTTTATATTTATTCTTCTATTGCTGGCATTCCTGACAACTATAGGTATAAGCAAACAATTGTAGAAATGCATTGAGATATTTTTCGCTTCGCCACATGGAGTAATTCACAGCAGGCACCTATTATAAAGCCAATGCACATCAATATCGAAAGCCATTTCTGATATTTCAGAAAAGTTTTTCTCCTTTTTTGACAGGGTTTTCAATACAGGGGTGACATTTAAAAGGACACAACAAGACAAGAAGCACTTACTGTGTGGAGTTCCAGAGGGCTGAATGTGTTGTGGCACAAGTGAGGCTCCTTTTGAGTCCAAACTGACGGGATTGTGTCGACGACCAACAGCACAACTAAGAAGAGTTAGCAATAATATAAATAGGATTTGAACGCCCGAATAACATCGAGCCTTAATACTGTGTGCGTTCATCAGTTATTTTCTTTGACTTTCACTCAAAATATAAAAACCAATTCAATAGACATCCCTTTTTTCATTGAATACAAAGTTTCGGTAATCTTGAAATAATGAGATTGCGATTCAGTTTTCTTTTCCTTTTCTCTCACTATTCTTTCTTCAGCAGTAAATAAGGTTATTGTCAAAATTAAACTTTGTTTTATGTTTGCATTTCATTCATTCACATTTTTCAATTGAGTGAATATTTCTTTAAAACAATGAGAATCGCATTAATAATAAATTCTGAATAATAAAACTTTTAAACATCGATCATATTATTTTGGAAACTATGAATTATTAATCAAAACTTATGGTATAAAACAAACAACTTTTGTTAAAATAATTCATTTTTCTCTTTCACTTGTGGTTACAATTTTCATAACCTTTTCAAAAGTTTTGAATCTAATGTTTAAACAAATATAAACTTTGTTCAGATGTTAATTAAAGAGAAAAAAAGCACAGTTTGAGTTCACGTTTCACATAATTTTTTAATTGATTCTAAATATAGTAAAATACGGATCAAATTTTGAGACAAACTATTTTTTAAAGAATGTGTAACAAATCAATTGAGTTATATTTTGCGATACACTTAAGTTTTTTTTCTATTCACATCCTTAACGTATTGCTAACTACTCGCAAACTGAGCGCTTAATCTCCAACGCGAGACATTCAACATGAGGTTCGGCTACAAAAGCGCACTTCTTTCCTATCGAAGAGTCCATTGTCGAGAGATGGGTTATGTTTGGATGAGCTCAAAGAAGTCTTTAGTATTAGAGCATTAACTTTGAATTTGCGTAATGTTCAAAATATTTGAAGTAGTTTTCATGTAATCATTGTATAATTGCTCATTAATAATGTATAAATGACTTAATTTTTTGAAACTTAATTATTATAAATACCTGAATATTAACACTAGAAAAGTAGTCAACTTTTTAAAATATTGAGTATATTATTCATAATGAAATGCTAGTAATGCTAAGTCTTATGCATTATTACTTTGATTTGCAAGTTATTTAAATGTTATTTCACAACTCGAAACGCGGTGTGAAATGCATTTGCAATAATTCATATCGATTTGCTTTGGCAATGATGTGAGACTTGTATTTCATACACCTCACCTTCAAGTTATTCATATTTTGGTGCGTGTTTTTCCCCTATTAAGTGCTTCATTAATAAAGTACTTTCCACTGAACCAAAGAACGTCTCACAGATTTTCACTAAAACAACTGCAAAATGATATACAAGAAAGAACTGATCAAATTTGCTTTTATTACTATATATGGATTTTGTCACTTCTCTCGCGCAATAGTCTAATAACTATACAAATAATTAGTGTAAAGCTTTAGAATAATATTCAAATTTATTTTAAAACAAATTTATTATTCATAAAATGAAACATAAGAGAGAAAAAGATTGTCAATAGAAAGGTTGAACATTTTTTGCCAATTTTAACAAGACTTATATTTATAACTCGAAGTAAGTTAGACCAGGCGTAGGACCAGTTTGTTTACTGCTCGTTAGTATTTCAAACAGAGATCACGGCCTCAGCTATTAGTAATATTATAGTCAGTAAGTCATGAGAGATATCAATTAAAAATAAAATACATGAGCCCGAGAGCAAGAGAAATCCGTTGCGATCTTAACCTTCAAATATTCTGAGATTCAGATAATGTTTTGCTTCATTATCTTTTTAGAGATAGAATTAATTCCGTTTCAGTTAACATACAGTAAAAGTGGTAAATGAGATCTATTGAACAGGGAATAGACTTTCCTTTTAGCTATTATTCTAGCAATCAATACAAGCATAATATAAGTTTCAGTTTTTTGTGTATGCTTTTTAGACATGGATTTCCGATACAATAGTTCGCTAACAGACTTTGAAGGACTATTTTCTAGATTTACATAAACTGAGGTGCGGCTAAAGAAGGGAAAGCTTTATGAACATTCAAAGTCTATGCATTCATAATATTTAGAATCAATATTTCAATTAATCCATCAATAAAAAAATTATGACATTTACTTATATGATTTGCTCGAGAAAAACTAATTTTTCTATGAGATTACTTCTATTTGATTGTTGGCTTATATTTTCATTATTGAATTTACATAAAAATACAATTTTATAAAAAATAAATTCACTCTTCGAAGAAGAGAACAAAAATTGGATAAAATATCTAATTTTAGGACTTTGAAAAATATTGTCTACTAGTTTAAATTGAATTTTAGGGCTGTTTTGAGGATAAAATTTCTTTAAATCATAGATTCGACTGAAAATTTGATTCAATTAGAGTCCTATTATATCGTAAATAATCATTTGCGAACAATTACTAGTTTTTACCAAACTTTCCAATAACTGTCTTTTCAAAGACGTGACAATAAATCGAAACATAAATGTTGGGTTTATTCTTAACAATATAAAAAATCACCAAAAGCTCTAACAATTCATGATCATTAAAAGTAGTCCAACTTGAATGTTGAGCTGAAATAAATCAAAATCATTAGCTGACGCTTAAATATAATGGTCTTTTATTTAGTGGAAAAGAAAAGCAAAGCTTTAGTAGTGAAGTCAAGTTTGGCAGTAGTGTTGAGGCATGAAATGCCTTTCTATCAATCAAACATATGATTACTATTGTGGATAATAACAGCTTCTGAAAATTGGTGTGAAAACTCCTCTTCTCATTGGAAAAGCCGGTTTATAATAAAGGCTTTCAGCGCTAGAGTTACCCAATAAGTTGGGAACTGTTTGAAAACGCTAACAAACGCGCAAAAATTTTGTTCGTCATTCTTCTAGCCTTTAAAATATTTGATATTTATGTTCGTTTTCTCTTCAGTCTAACTACAAGCAGCTGTTGTTTTTGCTGTTTGCGGTCTATTGTCACTTATAGTCAGTGTCACACAAATTTTATGATCTCTGACTATAACGAGCGAAAATTGTTGCCTAAAAGGAAGAATGAAAAGAAGATTATTTTTCGCACAATAGCTGGTAGTAAAAGATGATTCTCAATGAGTGAATGAAAATTTCTGACACTCTGTTAGCAAAAGCGTTTAGAAAACTGCAATTCGTTGACTTTTATTACCAGATTGATGACCGAACACGACTGATCAATATCGTTGCAAAATTCCCCCAACAAAATATTCAACTTTAAAGGCTCTTTAGTTTCCCGGTAAGAGTCATCTTAAAGTTGTAATACTATCACAACTGTGATAGTGAGTGAGGCGCCCCATTATTCATCGCATTCTTTGTCTGAATACTATTTCACTTTTACTACTGAAAACTTTTGAGCACTACTTTCGTAAACCTTCTGCTCAACGATAAAGGAAAAGCATATTTGTTAGATATAGAATGTTTGAGAAAAATTGATGACTATTTGGATCGTCGATTATTCCAAAAGCACATATGAAGAAGTGTAATACCAATTGAACATTGAGTATGCATTTCAAATTTCTCATGCTTTACTGTCATAACTTCAGAAGATCTGCTTTTTTAAGTTTGACGCCAACGCTCTAACGTTGCAGGAAATGGCACAAAAAAATGCAAAAGGTCTCAAATTCTAATACATAAGTATAGACACATTTTTTTCCTTTAATGTCAAGTCTTTTTCAAAAAAAACTTGTAATACAGTCTACTTAAGATAAGAATCCTTTTTATACAATTCTTATCTGCATTTACATTCTCTAATATAAATCGATACTAGATTTTGCCACTCTATTTTTAAACTTCATCCACAACAATATTGACTTGAGGAAATGAACTGTACTATTCGTAAAATACTTCACTAATAAAAAAAGGCCCGCATGAGGTAAATGATAGTTTTGAGTGATAACGAAAATTCACTTTAATTCTAGTGTTATTACATGTCGAACCCAATTGCCTATAATTTAAAACGCATATAAAATTCAACGACAATCGCTAATAGCAATAAAATTTCTAATAAATAATAGCCCTTAAGCTTGAATAAGAAGAATCTCTTAAAGATAAGATGGAATGCAATACATTGTATACATTTTATGGAAATTTATTTTTATTCAAAAATAAGTTCAGAAATTTTTAAACAAATCGCAAATCGAATATATTATTCAACAGTTTATGAATTTATTATATGAGAATCTATTCAGTCTTAGGAAAAAAATAAGAGAATCACATAAAGAAAAAGCTAAAGTTTAGATGCATTAGAGCTACAAATTGCAAATATCAATCGTTTTCTTACTTAAGTCTATTCTTTATCTACTTTGATTCTTAGACTAAGTTTTTATTTAGATTTAAGTCACTTCTTTCCTGGACAGATATGTGGTGATTAGGGCACTGAGTCTTTCAGTTCTTACAAACTCAAGATCTAAAGATGTGGCAAACTTTATAAAAAAACACAGAGAGAAATACTGAAGAGGAGATACTGAGAGGAGAGAAGCTCTGGCATAGGATTTAAGAGGCATAATAGGGCAAACTTTATAAAGAAAGATTATCGCGTAGGATAAGAGTGAAGACACCTTCATGCCAGTTGACAGTTTAACTAAATTACGTTCGAGGCGTCTTTCCTCTCTTTTTTTTATTGCAAACTGAAGGGAAATAAGGTAGTATTGAGCGCAGTTAAATCCTGTATTCCTTCCTCTACTCAGCTCTAAGAAATTGAGGTAATGCTTGTTAATGTTGCAGTTCACTGAACCGATTAACTTATATAACATTTAACATATATTCTCTTTGGCTATACTTTTCAATTAAACCTTTCCTTCCCTTCTCTATTTGTGATGATTTTAAAAACAATCTCAGAGTGAATTATATGTCGAACGAGAATATTAAACTGAATTGGATGCCTTAAAACAGGATATCTTTCAAATTGATTTGTTTGCCGAAAAAGAGTTTGATGTTTCGATCTGTCAGGAAATGATAACTAAAGTGATGTTCCCTAAAAGGAAACAGTCAATTGCTATCACTCGATGGGTTAAGTCATATAAAATTAACTAATTTTAAATACTTAATCAGATAAAATTTGCCCTAAGAAATTGTCAACTACTCAGATAAAAATATATTGGCTTCAGGTCAATATTGTAAAACATAGCAATGAAGATAACATTTTTTGTTCAATAAATAAGAGTTCATAAATAAGATACTATTCTAGAGAAAAAATCTGATGCCTTTACTCAAGAATAATGGATTCCAGAAAATAAGAAAAAAAGTTTTGCCAGATGTAAAAATATATGTGAAGTTGGTTTCAATTTCACATTCTCGTTAAGGAGTAGTGCCTTTTCTTTTTACCACATTTTCTAATAATAAATTTGGAATATTTCGATTCGGAAAATAGCAAAAATTTTCCGAAAATTGTAGAGTGATATCAATTTTTCGAATATTGCCAAATATTTTTCTGAAATTTAATATTTTGTATGCATTGAAAAACATATGATATGCTGATAGAAACTTTGTTTTTCAACAAATTAAAGTTATTCTAAGTCTACATAATATTCAAGTTGTATATGTGTCTCATCAAGACGTAAACGCAGTTAAGCTATTTTAACTATTTTTCTTTAAGTATATTCTCTAAACCATAAATTATAAGATAACAACTTTTAATTATGTATTTAAATATAAAAATTTTGAGAATTCTTTTAATTTTCAATTAAGAGTTGAAAGTTTGAACGGGTTTTACTTAAAACTGTGCTTTGAGCGATACGTTTGTCTGGCTTCATGAGACACATATACAATATGTTGCATTTCTTTTTTTTTAGATAAATGAGATATTTTTTCAGAAGTATACGAGAATATTGTACCCTAACTGTGAGGTGAATCAAAATAGCTTTAGAAACGGTTTAATTTAAGTTCGTTTACAGTAACACATCATTAATTTGAGTAAATTATGTAAGAGGTGGAGCACTAAATGAGATTTTATTTCAGCAAAAATTTATATTTCCTTTATTTAAGTTCAACAATTATAACGATTCTAAATATAGGTATACTTTTTCAAAGCTATCTTGACGTATATCATATCCATCTATTTAAATAAAGTAGATTTCATCACGTTACAAGGCTTTAAAAATATGCGAACAAATATCAGGTATAGCTCAGTAGAACCTCTGAACAGGAAAAAAATATTTAGAGTTAAGTTTGCATAGACTCTGACCACCCATTGAGAGACGAATCGCATGCCTTTTTGTGCTCTGCTTTTACTTATTCAACCTGTACTTCTTGTGCTTATATTTTCAATTTTTTGAAAACTCGTAAATTTATTTTTGAACGCTTGGAGCACTTTTTCCAAGACTTATGCTTTTAAAATTGACTTTAATTCATAAGTTTCATTGAAGCGAATGGACTCTATTATATCGAAAATATAATTTACATTACATTCTGTGTTGAGTTGAAATTTTTTCAACACCATATACTATAGACTTCGCGAATCATTAGAATTTTTGGTCCATTGAAAAGCAACGACCCATAAATAGAATAGAAGGAAAAGGAGCTTTACTAGTACTCTATGAAAACAATTGATGTTCAAAATCAACAAAACCCACCTTCAGAACCCAACCTCTAAAGTGATTCTCTGGCTTTTGTCTGTCTATGCTTTGGAAGACTGGTTTTCTGCATTATAAATATTAACTTTTGGCAATACACCGATTAGCCCAATACTCATCTCTTAGTTCTTCAGCTATCGAAACATAAAAGGAAAACAATACCAAGAATTAATTTTCTTATTAAGAATTAATTTATTTTCATGAAAAATAATTACTAAACAACAAAATATGGCTAAAGATTTTTATCAATTACTCTACGTTCAGAAATATTTGGGTAATTATTCATTGAAACAATTATTTTAGACGAGATATTTAGACTCTGAAAAGAGTAGGCGATTCACCTAAAAAGAAAATTAGTTAAATGCCTCCAAGATTGATACTGTTTCTAAAACAAAAACAACTTAAAACTCGATTTATAATCTCTACACTTACTGCAACTGCATTTCAAAGAGAAAAAACTACATTTCATAACCTTTATATCTAATTACCTATTATTAGTTCTGAGATTAAGATTTTGATATCTTATTTGCCATCATTTATAAGTTGTAATAAAGTTTAAATTTGAAAATGCTCTGCAATTAGAAATTATTTCAAAGTTAAAAATAATTTGATAGCAAAAAATTATACTAAAAACTTTGTTAGAAATTAGTCATTTTGACAAAATTTATTGAACTCAATGCTAAAGCTTTTATGATCATTGACTTCAGTTTTGACTTAAGTGCTATTAAAGCTATTATTAAATTGAAATTTTAAAAGTTTTTAGTTTAGTTTATCTCAATTGAAGCTATTATGCGATCAATAATTGATAAGTTGTTGCATTTAAAAAACAAACAAAAATTCTAAATTTCTCCTTTCATGCGCTGTAAATACTGAACAAGTGTAAAAACATTCATTGGATTGTTTTAAAGTATTTTATTCGAACAATAAAATCAAATAATTTATCAGAAAATACAGAGAATTTTAACTTCTTTTTAACTTTTCTCTAGTTTTGGGCAATAATCAAAACGAGAAGCTTTTTGAAAATTTTCTCAACTTTGTTGAATTGCTAAAAATATTCATTTATTCAGTTTGTATCTTAAAATCGACAGCTGGACTATTTTTGTAGTGGACATTCTAAAGAGAGGGTAGATTTTAATCAGGTTTGTTTTGAATTTTAGCTCAGTTTAGGTGTAGAGAGTCTGAAAGCATATTAAAGTTCCACCCTTTGTCACATCTGAACAAATGATCTAAACGCTGAAGAATCTTGAGGTTCACACCATTAACAACCCTTACCTGATTCTAGCAATAAAAGCTTGACAATAAATTATACCTATTTTTATTCTATGGGCACAAAAGTCAAATTTAAAATTGATTTCTGTATTCATACAACAAAAGCAACTTTTGATTGTAATATGAATTCCAAATTCTCAAAATTTTTATCAAAGCATTACATAACTTAAGTTACAAATCTATTTGAGCGTATAATCAAATCACTATATTTTATCACAAATGAACGAATAATATTTGATTTCATGTGTTATTTCGTTCTTTTTAGACTAAGAAATATATATATCATTATTTTTATATTTCTTCGATCAAAAACTCAAAAATATAGATTTATTTTGGCTGTATTTTTGTTCCGATGATCCGAATTGAGTATTGATCGAAAAACTTCAGGTAATAAGGATTTAAATATTTATACCTTATTTTTATAAACTTGAAAAATGTTTTATCGGAACGAAAATCTAAATTAGATTTTAAAACTTTGTATAAATATCTGAGAAATTACTGCAAGAAATGTAATTGGATTCAAATGAAAGCATTTGTATAATGGATAATAAAATAAACAATTATTTCAACCACTTATAGATACAATAAAAATTTATTCATTTGTTGGCAATAAAATGATATTTCCTAAAAGATAGTTATAATAATTGTTAGATTATGAAAATCAATAATTAAAGTTTTGGGATTCACTTTTCTGTGAAAATTATGGCAAAATTTAGTATTTGAATGAAAGTTTGATAAAGTAATAAAATTTATTATTTTGAGTAAAGTTAATGACTAGACTAAAACTTGAATAATTGAATGAATCATTAGAAATAGCTCATTATGAAAAAACACTACACTATTTTCATATTGTAATTCACATAAATTCAATAATTTACATACTATTTGTATGTAAGCCCAGAACTCATTCAGTAATATTACATATTATTGCATATTATTTCAACATTCATTCGTATTGATTTAGTTGAACACAGGTTTGCGCTTATTTTCATATACTTTTGCAACCAGTTATTCATATATTGTGCGTGTATTCTCTCCATTAAGTGCTTCACCAAAATTCTCTCGTCTAAGCAAAAGAACATTTCGCGAATTTTTACTAAAACATCACAAACATAGCATAATATATGGAAGAATATATTTTGATCTAAATCTTTTGGGAATGTCTTTCTTCACAGAAATGTGTATTTTATATGAAAATATTTAATAATCTCAAGTCTCAAGACTACTGATTAGAGCAGATAAAAACCTAAAAAAACAAAAAACCTAAAACATTGAATATTCATAAGCGATATTCATTGATAAGAAGGTTTTAATAAAAACAAGAATTTTCTTTAATTTTCATCAAATTAATAATTCTAGATTTCTTTAGATAATTTTCTAGAGTTCTCAAAAGAATTGCACAAACTTTTCCTCTTAAAATTAATGTACTTACTCTTCGTTTTTTTATATAAAAAATGTTGGCACTCAAATAGAGAGACAGTAAAATTAAGTTTAAAATAAAATATTTAAGTAATAACGACAAATTTCTGCAAGAATACATTCAACTCTAGAAATTTATTCGGAAATTCAAAGTATTTTTTAAATTTATTTTAATTTTCTTTTTAATTCCAGAACTAGATTTAGAAAATTTCACATTTGACGCAATCACATTTCTAAATGAAAAATACGACCCGTAACTAATTTAGACTCAACCAAATTTATTACAAGCTCACTGTTAATAATCTAAAGACCAGATCTTTAATATTAAATTCAAAACTGTTTTTGTTTACATTTTTCATTAATCAAGTTTTAGTTTGAATTTTGAGCCATCGGTAATTATTTTATAAATTGCTTTTTTAATGGACAATTCCTATTTAGGAGTTTTTTCGGTAATAAATCAAGAAATCGTTGAATAAGTGATTCATTATAACTTTATTTTATTAACTTATCTCAATATTGAGCTACATTCCAATCAAGCATTACATCCAATTTATATGCGAAACAATTCAGAAACAGGTTATAAAACATTTGATATCATATATTTATTAAAGTATATTTGATAAGAATATTGTTCATGTTATGAGACTTTAAAAGAGGAAATTTTCATTTCAGACTATATTTGCTTTTAGAAAGAAATTGACTAAAAATATGATTTCTTTTTTAAGCTTTAAAAGCTTTGAAAATATTTGGAAAATCAAGAATTTGTCTCATAGCTAAGAATGCATTAAAAGCACTTAAGTTTTTATAAATGGGATAAAAACAAAATTTTTAACATATGATAATAAAATGCCATTAAAATTCTTGTGGACTAATTCAGATGAAGACATTAATGGATTATTTTAATTATATTTTGTTTAAAGATTATAATAACTCTTTGTTGAGAGACTTAAATATTGATAAATTCTCTCTCTTATCAATTATAAAAAGAAAATAAACACTTAATCTAAATTGTAAAGTAAGCAAAACAATGCTTTGGAGTACTCGATGAAAACTAGCATTAAATTTAGGATCAACTCTAAAGATACAAAACTGATGAACTGCTTCTTCAAACTACCAACAAGTAATTCCTCAACAGTTTATCCACCTTTAAGTTCTGTATTGTGTAAATAATAAACTCTAAAAATATTAGTCTCAGAGATGAACAGAAATTTTTTCATGTTTGCCAAAGAAAAGATGATGAATTTGGTGTGGGACGAACACATCAGCCATTTGTGACACCAATAAAAAAGCGTTTCATATTTCATTAGTTCCTGTATTCAGTAATCTCGACACTCAAAAGACACTCAAGATTTAGTATTCATTCATTTAGTATTCATTTATAATTTAAATAAAATTAAAGTTATGCAACTCATACAGCAGTCATCGATGGTTATGGAATGCAAAGCCATCATCATTGCCAACAACACGAGGCGTAAACACGAATAACATACTGAAAGTTGTGCCGCTTTAACAGTAATCCAAGTTTGAAAAATCATTAATTAAGTCATTTCACATGACATTGAGTTAGCCTTAAAAATCACATCTGTCCTCATGTGAAGCAGTCGTGACACGAAATGTTTGTACGAACCAAATATTTCAATTATAAGCACCGAAACAGCTATTGCTTACTTAACTCATGTTCAACTTTTATTTAATCTCAATTTGAAAATAGGAAATTAATGAATGTCTGTCGAGAGAGGTCTTTGACTCGATGTAAGTCATCGAAAAAATTGCTGGTATCACGAATTTTTGCAGAGTTTATTGTTTATAAAACAAGATTTTCAAATTAATTCAATAAACAATAAAAGAACTAAAAGAACATTTAAAGAACTAATAAGTAATAGATCGCAAACCAGAATTTGCTAACAAAAGAGTGATTAAGAAGAGTTACAGAGCATCGAAAAATCGTTTTGAGGGGGATTTTGCTGAATATTTGACCTTAAGTTATACTGATATTTGAGTTCAATTAATTCAATGTAATGACTAAAAAGTCTGCTCTGAGTTAATCATTACATTTGATGTCAATGGCATTAAGGGGTTGGGATACACCTAATTGAGATTCAAGTCAACAATACGCAACTGACTGAAGGATTTTATTGATGATACCACCAATAATTGCACTCGAATAAAGATCACATAGAAATAGTTAAAATAATTTGATCATTTTTTCAATTTGAAAATTTGACCAAAATTGTTACGCAATCATAAATATTCAATTAAATTATGATTAACTTTCAGAATTGTGTTCTCTTATATGATTTGATTAATCGACTCAATCAACAATCAATATCTTATATATTGTTAAGATAAATCAAATTAACAACATAGAAGTGCCACTAAATCACTTTTGCTAATTTTAATCAATATAAGTTTACCCGAAACACAATGTAATGATTTGAAATCTATTAATTGAAAAACAGGTAATTTAATGCATTGATATATATGCAGAAGAAGATGTTTTACGGGCAATCAATTAATTAAGATAAAAGTAAACTTATTAAGCAGTGATCAACTGATAAGAGCAAAACGAGTTTATTCTCAGTTTAATTTCAGCTCAATAAAAAAGGTAGCTATAAATTAAGCTGAAGTTAGCATTTCTAATTAGACAAATTTCAATACAATAAATTAAGTGTTAAATATAGTTTGATATATAATTTTTAAAATCAATTTTCAATCTGTTTTTCGCCTGTGAATTATTAATACCAGACATATAAATTAGTTTATTCACAGCTATAACTCATTAATAATTGTATTTGAAAATCTTGAAAGTCTTCTCGCTTACAGGTGAATAACTTCTGCTAAAAAATTGTTATTCTTAGTCCTCTCTCCGAATAGTAAGCATTCTTTGTTACAGAAACATAACTATTAATTAACAAAATTCTGATTATATTGTATTTTTGTGCGTAAACAAAACGGAAATTCCTATTTTTAATTGGCTTTCACTTTGAATTCTAAAAATCCGCTATTTATGCACATTATTAATAGTAAATCAGCGAAATTGTGAATAATAGCATTTATTGCATAATAAATTAGAGCGAAATCACTATATTTTCATTTTTATGCTGATTAAAATTATGCACATTTCAATTTATTATATTAACCCTTCTAGTTATGAATTGATTTCTAGCTTTAATGTGAATAAATTATAACTAAAACTCATTTGAAATACAGTTCACTAGAATTCTGTCACTTTCTGTTCATAACTTATGTGTTTTCTATCGCTCTTACTTTCGAAATAGAAATTTCACTGGATTTTAAAGTCTTTAAGTTATTGTATAATCAATTATGCGTTTGAAAATATTTAGCGCAATTAGTATTAGAAAAAAGTTGAGAACAGCCAAAAAAAATCTATTCGAGTTTTTTTTACTCATATAGTTCCGACCGCAAAAGTTGTCAATGCATATTCTGCCACACATTTGAGTAAATCTTATCCCAAACGACAGCACTTATTTGCATATGGTGTTAAACTTGAGAACTTCAATCTCTTAAATGTTAGGACTGCAGTCATCATCAGTTTTTAGAATATTTTTGTCTAAAAATACGTTTAGGCGAAGACATAATAATAAGTTACAATTAACCCCTCGAAGAAAAGTATTAAATTTAGAAGAAATCCTCAAATTTTAGCCATTACTTAGAGTTAAAAAATTAGTTACGACACTATTTAGTACTTATCTATTGCTTAACTTTATTAAGAAAAATATTAGAGAACTTCAATAATGACTTCATTCATATATAACTCACATTTAATTCTTTCTATAATTATGAATATTTGACAATAATTGAAATTTTTTTAATGAAACTTATTTACAATTTAGGAAAAAAACTTAGAATTTATAAGCATTGGAGAAAGAGATGCAGTTTGTGTTCAATTAAGTTTGAAAATAACACAAGACTCAGGTTCTGATGTCAACGACTGCATGAGTTGAGAACTAAACTGAATTTAAGACCTTTTGCTGGCATTTCACTTAAATTTATTGGATCTATTTTTCAACTTTGAATAAATGGATTGATGTGAAGACAAATCATCAATTGATGTCCGCCTCGTTTAATGCAAATCAACTAAAAGAAAATCAATTGAGTTTTTTCTCTCAAAGCTTTCAGTTAAGAAAATGACAATTCCTTGAATTGATTGAACAGAAAGTGAAGACTTTTGAACTGAATCGCAATACGTAAAGTTTGGCAAATCTACGAAACTATAGCATTCTCTATATTAACACTAAATTAAATTAATTTTATTTTCAAAACTCAAACAGTGATCTGTTTTAGAGTCCATTATTTATTGACTATTAGATTACAATATTTGCATTCAATTAAATATTTGCCTCAAATCAATAGCTGATGTCCCGCATAGAACTTAATAAGCTTTAAAAGTCAATGCAGAGGATCTATAGCCTCATAATTGAAGACGTGCAAAACACAACCTACTGCTTATGTCTAGGACCATATCACGCTGAAAGCACCGGTTCTCGTTCGATCACCGAAGTTAAGCAGCGTCGAGCCGGGTTAGTACTTGGGAGGGAGACCACCTGGGAATACCTGGTG
>JAQIWZ010000996.1:0-14260 GCA_034697245.1 Malaconothrus monodactylus
GTGGCGCATATTTGACAAACTCGGGACTCTTTTGGTCGTCCAATGTCTGAAACAAAGTGGTCAGAGATTCGTAACCACTGAGTCTCGCCTTCCAGTTCTGACCATTGATTAGATTAAACAAAAACAAAATGAATATATAATGAAAACAAACAACAAATGAATTGAAGTATTGGTGAATACCTTATGATTACAGCGCTCTTCGATTGACAATTTGGTGAAGTCTTGTTCTAATTCTTCACTCATTTTTGATAATTATTTAACTAATAATTGATAAATAAAATCGAATTGAGTTTAAAATCAAAATAATGTAAAGAATCGAATGACATAACAGTTAATTATAAATAAAAATATCAAATAAATTGATGCCCTTATAAGCGATTTGTCCGTTTGACGAGTCGTTGACTCAAAATCACTTCATATCAATCCACACCTACTTTTGAATTAGAGCTCAACCATTGGTTCAATTTTTTTATTACATCACTGTTTGTTTGCAATCAAAGCGCACTTTTTGATTATTTTTATTTTAAACTTATAATTCAGTTAATTATTTATTATTTTATTCTCTATTCATATTTATTATTCTTTACTTCACTTGAATTTATCAAAAGTTTAAATCTTTTATTTATTAAGATTTTTAAAATTTTGATCTTTCAAAATATCAAATGTCTCTAAACTTTAAAATAACTAAAACTTTTCGACACATAATCATTAGATAATTATTAATGATCATAAATAAAGTCATTAAAATTAAAAATAATATTTGCTAATTATATGAAATATTCTTTAAACTTATAAAATAAACATAAAAAACGAATTGATTTTTTACTCAAACTTCAACTAATATCAAGTTTTGAAATTTGATATGAAATTTAAGTTTCATTAATAATGCGAAATATCTATAATAAAGTAAAAGATGATCGAAAACACTAAACACTGAGATATTTAAAGATTTAAAAACTATGATTTAGGCCTCAATTTATAATTTAAAACATCCAATGGATGCATAATTCATAAAAATTAAAGTAATAATAAGGTTCAAAACTAATAATCGTGTGTTGAAGTCAAACACAAAACTTACAATAAATTTGAAAAATTCACTTAAAGTGTGAGGTTTTCGAAATAATTCTCAAGATTTCAGGTTATGTTTGACATCTGGATAAAAAATTAGCGTTAAGTTTAAATGAAAATAGGATTTAAATAAAATTAAATTTTTGAAAATTAGAATTTCATTATAAAATATGTGCTGCGATAAGTTTAAAAGTTTTATGTAAATGCGGGCGTTGTTAGACTTCAAATAAAATTATAGTCAACTCCTAAAAGCAATAAACGTGAATTTATAATCATTATTGTTATTTCTCTTTCAGTTTTTCCGAACGTAGACTTCAATTAATTAATTTTTTGTGAAGAATAAGCAAAAATTTAATATTTACCTAAATTTTGTTTCTCACCTTTTCTTTAAGACACTAAAAAATTGCTGATTATGAATATTTGTTTTCTATTGTTCTCAACTTCATTAGTTTCCAATTATTTGAGTTCATCCAACAGCCCGGACAGGTTTTTATAATCTCTCTATTGCATTACATTTGAACCCAATTATATTCAGCGTTTGAATCTTTTTTTTCGATCAAAATTCAATTAGTTTTCATTCAAGTCTTGAATTCATATCTGATTATAAATAAATTGATGTGATTTTCAACAGAGATGTTAAAAATATTACTTTTATGATAATAAAAAATGTTTCCAAAGCATAATCAAAATTCATATACCATTGATTCGGAATGAGTTAATGACCTCAAAATGTCTTCTTCCTATTTTTCTTCTTAGTTTATTTTGCTTTCTCCACCTTTTTCCAGATGATGTATTTGCAGACTTAAAATCATTATTAATATCGCCTGAGGATAAACTTGAGTTATTTCATTATCAAACGAATCTCTGATCCTTAAACGTTCAACTTTTAACATTGGAAATACACAAAAAAATAATCATTTTCTTAATTGATGACTTATAGAGATTAAAGATAAGTCAAATATATGCTAATTCTGATATTTGAGTGCTTCGGCAAAACTCTATATCAAGCATTCAAATAATAATTTATCTCGTATTATGAGAAAATTCTATCATATATTCTTTTTCTTTTAACTAAATAACGATTAAATTTAATTAAAAACAAAATTTATTGAACAAATTTATCAAAAACTTAAGCAATGAATTTTTTCTCTCCTTTAAATTTGCTACAGATATATCTAAGTTTTTATAGTTTTAAAGTCTTACTATTTTGATTAAAATATAAAATTTGTGCGCTTTATATATTGAGTAATTTGAATGATTATTCGATGGTATCTCGAGGAAGGCACAGGGGTTTGTTTAGTCTGAGAAACCGACTTATCAAACTTTTTTTTTATCATTTGATATTGAGATATAATATTGACACCAATGGAATGAAATGCGGGTAAGAATTTAAAAAAAAATTATCGCTTGTAATGCTTCTCAAATTAATATTGAATTCTCGTTAAACTAATATTTCGTATATTATTACTAATATTTGTTAGTTTAGGCATTTTATTCTTAGAAGGATATAAATGTTAAATCAATAACATTTCGAAAAAAAATTTTGAGACTTATTTGTGGGCTGCAAAAAGAATAAAACCTGACGATTATTCACACTCGCAAATGGGAAACAGTACAGTATATTCAATTTGAATAAATGAATTAACTTTTCAGCAATAGTTAAAAATTTGATTTTCATATTTGGTCCCTAAAAGACTAGACTTTGAATTATAACGAGTAAAATAATAATAATAAAAGTTACGGTCGTTTAGATGTGCGCTAATTTACTTAATTTGTTATTATCATAATTTTGAAGTAAAGCAATAAATTTTTGTAATTGTGGTTTAATTTCATAGATTTTCCTTTATTTCATAGAGTACTGGAAATACAACTTTGAGGAAAGTTTGACATAACGTCTAATTCAGAAATAAACTAAAATCCGTTTCTAAATCTAAATCAATTAAATTTGATAAATTCAGTTCAACGATAGCTCAGACTATGGCACCGCTTCCGTATTCAAAATAAGAACTGAAATCAAACTCTGATAAAGTGAAATAAGGAGGGATGAATTGGAACCGTTGAGCTGTTGACCCCAACAAGAGAAACAGTAACTGTTTTCTGAATCACAAGCAGTTAATACGCCATGTAATTACTAGAGCCAATTTTACCCGTTAACCCATTTCTAAGCCGTACTTATCGAAAATATAAGTAAAACCGGACAGTTTGTCAATTTTGGATCCAATTTCAAAGAACATTTTTTTTGAAGTATATTTAGTTATGCAAACCTTTCTTTACGTAATAGAAAACTTTCTAAAATTAACTTTCACTCACTATAAAAGGTCTATTGTTAGAGTCGGACCGTATTTATTATTGAAAAATATTTTAGTGGACACTATCAGCCATAGGACTAATATTGTGATAGAAGTATTAAACAGTCGAAAGCAATAAAAGTAAGAATCTATAAGTTTTTGCATCGATTATTTGTTGATTTAAAATTAAATTTGTCAAAGGATTTAAAGTTTAGAATTGATTAATTTAATAATGAAATCACTCATAGATGCGTTTAACGTCTTGTATCGTCTTTTTGACGGCTATTGTGGTGTACGTTTTGATTATTCAGACAAGTGAAGCTTCGAAAAAACATAAACTTAAAATAGCAAAAAAAGTGGCCGGTCTTCTCCTTCTGGCCCCATCGAAAAAGTTTATAATACCTCTTCCACTCCCACTTCCTCTACCGATTCCGTGAGTTATGATGTTTGATAAAAATTCCTCATTTACTTAATATAATTTGAATTCACAGAATTTTTAAGAGCAAACAACCGATTATTGTTCATGGTATGTGATTATTAAAGCTTGTTATTTAAATTTTTTGACTCAATTCTTTTTCAGAGAAATATCCAATCCTTCCGATACATGGCGGTTTGAAGGGTGGCTATGGAGGTATAGGAGGTATAGGAGGTATAGGAGGTCATGGAGGTATAGGAGGTATAGGAGGTCATGGAGGTATAGGAGGTATAGGAGGTCATGGAGGTTTTGGAGGTTTAGGTGGTTTAGGTGGTCTTGGAGGAGGTATTTACTAAATCAAATCTTTAAGATTCTATGTTTGATAGAAATATAGTTCGCAAAACTATTTCAATTTGACAATTCTTACTTTAGTCAAACCAAAACATAGAAATCGTATATAAATAATTGAATTTTAAGAAGTGCACAAACTTTCTGAGTTGTTATTTCACTAGTTCATAACTCGACATTTCAATTTTCATTTTTTTATGATAATTATTTTTGGCCAATTTATAATTATTTTTTCATACTCTTGTAAATAACAAACCTCACCCGAAATCCATTTATCTCATACTTCATCTAACGGCTGGATATTATTTGCAATTTTTTCAATTACTGGTAGTGAACGATTGAATAAAAACTTGCAATAAAAAAGTGGTTCTAAATGGTTTCAATATAGAATTGAAATCAATTTAGACACACAATGAAAGAGCTTAACTTTAAAATCGATTTGTGTTTAACAGACAAAAGTTGTCACAAAGTTTTTTTGAAGTCTAAAAAATTGTAACTAAAAGTCTAGATTTTTTTACCAACTTTATAAACTACTACTATTTTGAATGATAAAACTTTTTTTGAGAAGCTTTATCGAAATTTGACTAATAATTATTGTGATTCAATTCCAAATAAAAAATTGAATCATTGTATTCGCTATTTTTGCACAAAAATTATAGTAATTATCATTCATTTTTCTTTAAAGTTTCTCAACAATTGTAAGCTATTTTATTTTTGCAACTTATTATTTTATTCATTGTTACTTTACATTAAGTTATTTTTATTATCGGTTGGGTTACTATAAAATACTTGTTTTTTGTTTATAAAATTCAATTTTTGTATTCTTGTCAATGTTCTCATATTTGTGTTCTTGTCATTTGTTCCTACGTTATAAGTCTCGTCATTGTCTCCCATTTGTCTTATTCTAGTGTTTGTTTAAAAATATTTGTTTATAGAAGAAAATAAGTTGTATTTTAAGTAAAAATAATAAAATACTTTTCAATTAATGCTAATTCAAATATCTTTATCGCTTATTTGGAATTTTTTCTACTTATTTAAAATTAAAATAAAGTTCTGCAGCCGATTAAAGGCTCAAATATATGAATGACAGGTATTTGCAAAATCCAATTTGAGTTACTTATCAGTGAGTGATATGAGTTATATTTCATAAAACACTTAAACATGAATTGAAAATAGACTTTGAATTAGTGTAAAATTTTGAGAAAAAATCAAGTTTTTTAATACCAACTCTAAAAATGCTATTTTTATAGTTGTTAGAAAAGAATATGATTGGTTGGAACAAAACTCGTTTCAATTTTATCGAGAATAGAGTCAAAGTTAAGACAAAATTGATTTATAGGTCATTTCCATCTCATTATACTATAAAATAATATGTATCACAACTTTTATAAAAGTAATCAAATATTTTAATGCATTGAATCGAATCAATAATTTTAATTTCACTTTTATTTTCAAACATTTAAAAATTTTTTAATATTTCTTGTTCGAAATGCAGTTACCGTCAAATTCTTATTACATGAAAAGAATTACAAAATTAAGTCAAATCTTCGGGCATTTTCAATAGTCTTAATTGTCGCGCGAAATAATTTCGTTGAGAATAATCTTGTATTTTATGGCAAATATTCGCCTGCAATTCGAGCGAGTCTTTTAACGATTGCTTGTCTTCTATAAGTTTCCATAAGTCAATCGCGCGTTGATTTGATTTTTTGGCAATTTCTAAATCGCTTTGGTCTGTGATTCCATTGAATCGCATTTTTGATTCCCAAATACGGAAATGATTGCCAGCATTGATATAATGGGCTTTTGCGATATCATAACACGTGCCGTTCGCTAAGAGTCTAATCATAATAGTATTTAATATTTGCTGAGATTGTGATATGAGTCCATTTTGTTGTAACATTAGTGAGAGTTGTACTAAACACGAACACTCGAGTCCTGTTAATTTGTTTTGTTTGCAGAGATCAATGCACTCCAATATTATTGTTATTTCATTCAATATTTTTCCTTTTAATAAAAGAGCATTTATTCTAATAAATAGATTACAGTTTCTCTTTTGAATCGCATCACTATTGAGAATGTTGTCAATTAAACGAATGGCCTGTTCTTTGTCTCCTTGTTTTACTTTCATTTGCGCTAATTTAATATTAGCTTCAATTCTGTCGCACGAGTTAATGATAAGAACGCATTTTTCTGCTGACTTCCAGTTACATAAATTTAAATTTAGCTCAAAATCTATTTCTGCCAAAGCCTGACAACAAATTGAGTTTAAATCACTTTTATATTGAGAATAAAGTGAAGTCAAATTCAAGAGCATATCGCGAGCAATACTATATTGTCCGACATTTCGCCAAAGATGTAAAGCTATATTTCTAACACCAATACAAGTGTTTTCATTCACATGATATACATTTGATTCTCCGACTGGTTCCACAACATTCAAGTGAAGCAATACTTGTGATGTTAGAGCCGCTAAATTGGAAGCACCGAATAAATTAAGTAAAGCAGCTCTCGATGAGTACGACATCATCAAAACATCATTCATTGAATGTCTTACGGCTAATATTCCGGGTGTCGAAGAAGTGAGTGATGGCGAACACGTATTACTATTGCGACTGTTGAATGAAGTGCTTCTCAACTTTTCCGATTGTAATTGTGATATCGATGCGATGTAGGGCAGACCCAACTCATTAGCTTTTGATTGTAAATGATTCAGAAGTAGAGAAACGTCTGAATCCGAATCTTTTTGTGATAAAACTCTCGAGACCCACATTAACGCAAACTCAAGACATTTTTCATCATTAGATTCTTGTGCCGCAGAAATACATTCTTTGATTGCCTGAATGGCTAACTCTTCGTGTTTGAAGTGTGAGTGAAGTATTGCGAGATTGAGTGCAGCCCAACAACGACTCATTTGGTTTGAGTTGCCGTCAAAGTAAGCCATAAGCGATTCTTTAGCGGCCGCGAACTCATTAACTCTGAGAGCATTCAAATACTTCAAAAAGTGGACGTCATTGAAGTCATTCTGAGGCGAAGCGATTCCGATATCATTTGTGTCGCAATTTTTCTTAATAGCGTCCAAAAGCTCGAAAGGAGTCATCGCTTTCTTCTCATTGATTTGAATTAAATTCAATTGTTTGCTAATAAAGTATTGCATTTGTTGCGGACATGTCTCTAACTTATTAACGATTTTATTGTCATTTCTGAAACTAATAGCCGAACGATCTCTCATATAATCCATTAAATCATCGAAGAGTTGAGAAACAGCACTGAATGAGAGTTTATCGAAGTATAACCACATCCGACGTATGAATAGACCCACAATTGACGACTTCTGGATATATGATATCTGTTTTAAATTCGTCATCAATTCCATTAATTGAGACAATCCCTGATTCGAGATATCGACCAATTTGTCGATCATTTTCTTCTTCACTTTATTGGTGACAAAGGGTTGAGATATTTGTGACAAAAACTGATTATAACTACAATCGAGTGATTGAATGGATTTCATGCAAATCAGACAAAACATTCCGATCTCTCTCTGGTTTGGATTCGATTTCAAACTTTTGTCTTCAGTGAAGGCACAAATCAAAGCCGAAACGCATATCTTATAAGGCGTGACACTGAAGACACTCAACCCATTTGAAGAAGAATTACTGCTATTGCTATTCGATTGTAGTATTGGTGCCGATCTTTCCATTCGATCCATTTCTTCACTAATATTATTATTATTATTACAAATCAATTAATTCGAAATCAGTTTTACGTATATTTGAATTCAAAAACAGGTCTTATTTTTTGAAAATATATCAAAACAAATGACAAAAGTATTGAAACGCCATCTCTTTTACATCTCTTTATTATAAACTTTCAAAAAGTTTTGTTTGACTTATATTTGGAACCGAAATAATAAGCTTTGAATGAAATCAAATTAAATATCGAATTAATTTAATTTCTAATTCGATATTATTTTTCCTAATAATTAACTTATGTTTGAAGAAGTCTTTGCTCTTAATTGTAAAAAGGGTTGAGTAATAAAACTAGTTTTAATATGTTCTCAATATAATTATGTTTTACTTTAAATTTATCCAAATTTCAAAACTTCGTAACCAAATAATCAAATTTTTTTTGGAAATAATTGATCGAATCTTAATATTTTTGATTCAAAGTTTTACTTAATGTTCAATAAAAAAAACAATTCTAACTATTATTGTATGAATAGCTAATTTCTCACTTTTTTTCTTTCAAATAGTTTTCCTAAAGTTAACTCAATATTACCATTGAACGAGTTTAAAAATCAATTATTGTTACTGTATTTGAATGAATAATTAAAAAAATAAATAGTTTGACAAATATTTGATTAAGGCATAAATTGTTTATTACTTGAATGATGAGCAGATTTGGGTTAAATCAATATAACATTGGTTGTGGTTTTAGACCAGAGAATGTTTAGACAGCATTTAAAATATAATTACATAAACTTAAACTATATTTGAATTGATTTAGCGTATATTGGTTTGAGTATTATATTAGGCACTTATAACTAAACTTTGAAAATTTAAACTAAAAGTTAACAACAAATTCAAAACAATCAACAAATATAATTGTTATTATTAATTGAAGTGAAACTTTTTGAAAGAAAGACTTATTTGTTTTAACTTTTATTTAAATAGCTATTAGTATTTCGATTGCTTATTGACATGAATTAATTGACATATGAATTGTTTGAGCATTTATTAAGTTATAATTATTAATCCTATTAATGAGAGAATTAAATGAATAAAGAAAACAAATCGATAATGAAAAGTGATCTCATTCTAATTGTACGCATATTTGACTCACAATTTGTTTGCACTTAAGTTATAATTAGTATTTTATAAGTTATTTAATAAAATAATTGCGAAATAACAAATATATAGTAGTTGTGAGTGAAATAGCGCACAATTGTTGTTACAATAAATGGTTACAATTTGTAACAATAGATTCATTAATTTTTAATTAAATTAGTTCAGAGATCAGCTTCAGTTATGACGTTCAGTGAAAATGTTGCGCTCGATTCTCCAGTCTTGTCACTGGGTCTGGCCGTATATTGTCCAATATCTGCTAATCTAACTGATGGTAATGTCAGTGTAAACTTCTTTCCATCGGTTTGACTCATTTGGTAAACACTTGACTCTTCTAAGGGTTTTGCGTCTTTAGTCCATTGAACTATTTATTTGAATGAATTTATTAATTAGTTTATGAAAGAATATGAAAGAATATGAAAGAATGTGAAAGAACATGAAAGAATATTTGATATAATTAAAGGCTTACTTGAATTGGCTTCTCTAATAGTCTCTAATGTGAAAGTTATTTTCGATCCTTCATGTGTTGTGATAGATTGTGGAAATACACTAATTCCGGGACCTTTCGGTTCGTCGTTTGGTACTAAAAATTCAAAATAGATTAATATTTTGATTGAAAAATTAGATACGAGTTGAGACTCACCACTGACTGCAAGAGTACAACTGCTAAACGCTTCTCCGCCGTCATTAAAAGCCTCACACGTGTAAATACCAGAATCTTCGGGAAATATTTCGGGAATTTCGAGAATGTAATCGTCGCCTTCGTTTTTATAGTGAAAATCTTTACTCTCCTTTATTTCTTTATCATTATGTAACCAAATAATGTCGAATTTGGTTTGACCTGTGATTTGTTTGAATCAAAAAAAAAAAATTTTTTTTAATCAAAAATGAATATTAAGTTAAAATTGGATTCTTCTGAACGAGTTCTGGTTGAATACCTTTAATGGTACATTTCAAAGTGACAGATTGTCCATCAGTAGTGGCTAAACTTTGTAAATGAGTTATAATACGAGGTGGTTTTGATGCTCCCTTTGATTCTTTGGGCGCCTCTTCCATTGCTTTTTATAGTAAAAATCATTAGAGTTAATAGAAATAATTTTTTTCGCTTCAATAACACTTACGAATTATAGAAAGTTTGCATTTAGTCGACGCTTTTCCGACTGAATTAGTAGCGACACACTCATATTCTCCTTCATCTTCAGGATATACTTCACCAATAGATAGATTCGCGACTCCGTTCTTATATTTCAAATCCATTATATCAGAAGACGCTAAAAGTTTGCCGTTTTTAAACCATTCAACTTTAGGTTCGGGATCGCCTTTAACTTTTGCCTTTAGGGCTAGTGCTTCTCCGTCTTTGACTTTCAAATCTTTCAAATTTTCTGTAAATTCTGGTGGAGTGAATTCTTTGTCTTTTTCCGACAAGTCTTAATAAAAATAAATTAATGTGAATTTCATTAGATAAAGATTTTGAATTTTTTATTTTATTTTAATTCTTATTAATGGAAAGTTATTTTACCAGCAATTTCTTTAGTGCTTGATCTCGATCTTCCAGGACTTGTTCGACTTGATCTTCTAATTGGAGCTGTTGTTCGCTTTGAATCCATAGCTAAAGGAGACCTTTGACCGGTTGAATACTTATTAAGTGCATGAGAAGCTCCGGAAAGAGTGGCTGAGGTTTTAGTGTCTGATTTATATTTACTCGAACTTATGTTACTATAACTCGATTGATATTTGGAAGAGCCTTTAGAAGCACTATATGATGAAGTGTCAGAAGTATATGCAGAAGAATAAGATGAGGAATCATGTCGTTTAGATGCATAGGATGATGATGTCTTTGTGTCTCTATAATCTCTCATATAAGAATCCATTGGAGGTACGGGTGATCTGGGAGTTGGTGTTGATATTCTGGTAGCACTGGGAGATATGACTTTTGGTGAATGAGATGGAACACCACGTTTTGCTATTGGAAACAAATTAAGAAACAAATTAATTTTCTTTATTTTATTATTTTAAATCATATATAAGTAATTAAATTAAGATTAAGTCATACCATCAACAATGACAGTACAGGTCGATTCAGCGCTACCCAAGTGGTTGGATGCCATACAGGTATACTTTCCGGAATCTTCTACTTTACACGAGAGTATCTCCAATATGACGACTCCATCTGCAGAAGTTATATTATAGTCATATTTATTCAATTCTTTTCCGTCTTTAAACCATCTAATTTCAGGCCATGGTTTAGAGTTCAAACAGCACAATAACTTGACTCCAATACCCGCTTGAATAATTCTTGCTCTTAATAGGAATGTGAAATGTGGCGCACAATCCTTTGGTTCTTCCCAAAGAGGAGGAAGTGGTTCACGACGTCGTCGGACCGGTTCATCCAAATGGAGTGGTGGCGGCTCTTTAGGTAATGGATGAACATTCAAGAAAACTGGCTCTTCTCTGAAGCCATAATGATTTTCAGCTCTAATTATATACTCTCCTCTGTCTTCAAGTTTACAACGATTTATAACAAAAGTGTAGTCATTATCCATATATCGCTTCATAAACTTCACGCTTTGTTTGAGTTCATAGTTATCTCTAAACCAACTGACAGTTGGCGGCGCAGAAGCGATGACACGACATGTGAACTTTGCTGCCTGTCCTTCATATGCAAAAGTTGAATGCGGTTTAATAACAAATCTGGGAAGACATTCACGCCTATCAATAAAGACTTCATTCATTTTATATCTCTCTTCTTGAAGTTTTCTCAATGAGCTATAATTAGCGATGTGTCCGATCGGGACAAGAGCTGAGAGCCAGGTATCATATTTGGCGCGTATTTTATCACGAATCTTAATGTAGTTTCTGTTTGGAATCGGTGTCGTCGGTATATCAGTGCTTTTGAGCCATTGATGTTCAAGACATTCGTGAGCTGTCATTCTCTTATCTTTATTTTTAGTGAGTAATCGTTTAATGAAATCTTTGGCTTCATTTGAAACATTCTTAAAGGCTTCTTCATCGAAATCCCAGTCACAAGCCTTAACATTTTGCAAAGTCTGGATATCATTTTCACCTGCAAATGGTGACAATCCACTCAACAATACATAAGCGAGAACTCCAACGGCCCACATATCAGTATAGAAGCCGACGGGTTCTCTTTCAACAATTTCTGGGGCCGCGAACTCAGCCGTTCCCGTAGATATCTTAACGATTTCGTGCGGATCTAATTTAGTTGCGAGTCCGAAGTCTATTATTTTAACGTTATTACTATTCTTCGTTTGACACATTATGTTCTCAGGCTTTAAATCCAAATGAATTATATTTTTTTCGTGCATATGTTTTACTCCTTCAATAATTTGTCTCACATAATGAGCAGCTTCTGCTTCAGACATATTGTAGTCTTCAGCAGTGATTCTCTCAAATAGTTCTCCGCCAGACATGAATTCATAAATTAAGATCATTTCGTCGTCGTCTTCAAAGGCGTCGTGCAATCGAATCAACTTAAGGTGATGTAAATGATTCATAATATCGATCTCTTTTCTAATGATAGACTTTTCGATTAGATTAGAAACTGGTATGAATTTGGCCGCAAATATATTTCCCGTTCGCTTTTCTCGACACCTGTGAACCACTCCAAAAGCTCCAGTTCCTATTTCTTCGAGTATATCATAATAATCATAAACAGAAGATGTCTTTATGTCAACAGTTTGCGGAACTGTTTTTTCATAATCTTTGGAAACAAACTGATCATAATTAGAAACTTTTCCTTCAGGTTTGCCTCTAATTTTGCGTCCTTGGGCGTCAACCTCCCATCCCTTACGTTTGAGTCTATCCTTTTCACTCGGTTTTGTTGTTATCTTTTGTGTTATTTCCGAGGGTTCACTTCTTCCAAAAACGTTTTCAGCAAAAACTCTAAATTCGTATTCTTTGTTGGGATTGAGACCAGTTATTTGATGCAATAAGAAGCGCGTGTGACCACATTTGACCCAACTGGACATCGATGCTTCTCGTTTTTCAATAATATAGTTAGTGATAGTGGAGCCTCCGTCCCAAAGCGGTGCCTTCCACGACAAGTTCACAAAGTCATCACCGATTGTCTCCACAATAGGGAAACGCGGAGGATCTGGTCTGTCACTGATTTGCACATTAATAGTGGCCGAATCGAGTCCGAGTTCATTCTCAGCTACGATATGATACGGGCCGTTATCTAGTTTTGAGACATCTCTGATGACAAGTATGGCATGTCTTTCTTTAACAATGACATCGTAATGATCTCCTTTTTCAATTTCTTCTCCCTCTTTAGACCATTTGATTTTAGGCTTAGGATTACCAGTAAATGGTATTTTGATTGAAACATTTTCTCCTCTTTCAAAACATGCCATATCTCTAAATCTTGGCGGAACATTAAGACGTGGCGCTGTCTTAATAATGAGTTCAGCGCGTGATGTTCGGGCCCCACCTTTATTTACGGCACGACACGCATATTCATCAGCATCTTCGCCATAAACTTCTGAAAGAGATAGTGTATGAGTGTCTCCGTCGTGAAGCATTGTATACTTTCCGCCGTCATATATTTCTCGCGCGCCTTTAAACCAAGAAATATTAGGTTTGGGCACTCCTATCACAGTGCAACTAAACTGTGCGCTCTTATTCTCCACAGCCATTACTCTCTTAAGCGGAACAGTAAATTCCGGAGGTGTTGCCGCGTTCGGGTCTTTAATTCGAATTGATCCCGAATTAGAAGAAGGAGGACTAAGACCTGCTTCATTGACTGCAAATATTCTGAATTCATACTGTCTGTCCTCAATTAGATTAGAAATATTGATTTGAGTTGAGTGACAGAGCGCCACATTGACCCTCTGCCACGCAATAGTTCCAACTTCTCGCTTATCAATGAGGTATCCCTGTATTCTTGCGCCTCCGTCTGATTCTGGTTTATCCCAATGAAGATTAACGAAATCTCCACCAATTTCTGTGACATTCGGTACTCCTGGAGCTGATGGCGGATCGAATGGCAATTTAGCGATCACTGGATTTTCTCCTTCAAGAGGTTCGCTCTGTCCGTTCTCGTTGACAGCCATTACTCTAAAGGAATATTCTCCGCCTTCTGTCAATCCTTGAGCAGTAAATATAAGATCTCTGCAATAACTGGTGGCAGTGACCCATTGGGTATGACTCGTCTCTTTTCTTTCAACGATATAATGCGTTACTTTACAGCCGCCATCATATTTAGGAGCCTTCCACGCGATGGTCACCGTATTCTTGGAAATATCTGTTACGTCGAGAGGTCCGGTAGGCTTACCCGG
>JAQIWZ010000997.1:0-14255 GCA_034697245.1 Malaconothrus monodactylus
ATTTGCGTGTTTTAAATGTAAAATTTATCATTAATTATATCAAAAAATTACTTGAATTAGAGCTATTAATGCAACAAATTTGTTTATTTCATCAATATATAAAAGTATACAATGTGCGCGTTATACATAAGGTGCGCGCTATCTATAAAGGAATTTTTAATTTGAAAATGAGAGCCATTCAAAGGGGTGCGTGTTATCTATGAGTGCGCGTTATACTCGAGAAATTAGGGTAACTCAAATCCGGGACAAGTTATGAGGCTTTTTAGTCAGTTTGACAACCAGTACTTTTTTTTATATCTCATGAGAAAATGAACAGAATTTTTGGATTAAAATTGTGTTTATAAAGAAAAATGAAACTCGAATTGTTTCACTTTTATATTTGATTACCGTTTCGATAGTATCAAAAATAAAGCTCAACTAAAATGTTGCGAGTCTTGGTTTTAGGTCTTTTCGTAAGCATTGCTTCAGCTCAAATCTCTTTCCAAGATTGTTGTAAGTATTAGATTGAGTCAAATAAATGAAAATGAAGATTAATTTTTCATAAATTTTTTTAACCAAAAATGCAAATTAATAAAAAAATCTGTTTATAGCACACCACGAGATCCATACCCTTACAGTGTCTGGTTGTGAAACCAGCCCGTGTACTCTCCATAAGGGAAAAGAGGTTTCGATTGATGCTGAGTTCGTTGCTAGTAAGTTATAATTTTCTAAATAAAAAATAATATTATTTCGAAAATTTTTTTGCCATTTATTTGAATTTTTAAAAAGCGACTGCACTTACTTTTTAATGGAAAAAAGTATGAACTCTTCGGTATAAAATAAATCCATGCGATCTTTTAAAATATCTTGTATTCTAAAGAAATTTCTTTTCTTAATGCGCCATTCAATTAGTACATAGGCATCGAAGGGAAGGGAGGGATAATCTATTCCTATGCTTACGCGAGGGGTGGGCCAGTGCCAGAAAGAGTAGTTATCGACAACTTTACCAAAAATAGTCGGTAGTCACGACTACTCTCACGACAAGTACTTAAAAGTGTAGTCATTCATTGACAGGTAGTCAGGGGTACTAGAGGTAGGTACTACTTACGGGTAGTCACAAGTAGTTAGTGTGGCTCATATTCTTATCTATCAATAAATATTGCGTTAATTAAAGCGCTAAATACATTTGATAGTATAATTCAATATAAAAAAAATTGCAATTGTGTAGTGCAATGAACTGGGTAGTTGGCCCATTCCTAGGCTTAGGCATACAAAAAGATTAGTACAGGAAGTAGGGATCTGAAAATGAGTATTTTGCGCACGAACTAATTGAATTTTAAGTTACTTAAAAAAATTATTTAGACAATGAATAAATAAATTTTTGTTTTACTAATAAGTAGTTTTTTATGATACCTTTGATTAGACCAAGATTCAGAACACGCTACAATGCATATCACGGCACACGTAGGCATTATAGCTGTTGAGATTCCCGGCGTCGACAAAGATGCTTGTAATGGACACTTGACTTGCCCAATAAAGAAAGGCGAGACTTATCATCTCAAATACAGTATGGTTGTTCCTGAAAGCGCTCCAACAGTAAGTCTCATTCATTATACCTAGCTTATTTTCAAAAAATAAAAATTATCACAAGAATCATCAATCAATAAATATTAATTTACAAAGAAATTAACAAATAGAAAAAATTGACAATGCTTGTATTTCATTTCAACAGATTTCTGCCCATATCCAAGCTAAACTTCAGGGAGATCATGGTGCTCTTGCCTGTGCTTCTGTTGATGGCTCAATCAAACAATAATTTTAAAAATATTTCTGCCATTTTTTTGAATCAAAATAATTATATTTTGTTTAAAATAAAAAACAGATAATATTTTTTATTACATATTGAATTAAAAATTTTCGTTACACAAAGTTTTTACCAAACAAAACACCTGAAAAAGCACTTAATAACTCTTATGACAAATGCATAATGTTTCGCTCTTGTATATGAGAGTTATTAAGAGAGATAGTAATTTTAATGCTATCAATAGATTATTAAAAATTCAACCTTTCTTGTCTTTTGTGCTTTTTCAAAAAAATGTCAATTCAAAAGGAAAGTTGAGTTTTTTTCAATCCATATTCAAGTTTTACATGGACTACAAAAGAAAAAAAATTTGCACAAAAAATATTAACAATTTATTAATAGTGGGGTATTTTCTAACCACTATTACAACCATTACAACTTTTACCTTAATACAAAAGACGTTGATTTAAATATTTAATTCTTTACAGTTTTAACATTTATTTTTGCATTTGTATTAGAGATAATATTTAACTTGAGTTAAGATCAATTTGACTGATTCGCTAAAATTATAAAAAAAATTATTATTCTGTTTGACCAAAACTATTAGCGACTGACTAATAGTTTGACTTTTTTAAAAATCCAAGAGAAAATATCTTTGCACTAAATAAAATTAATATTCCATAAGATGACGGGGTCTAACAAATAGACCATACCTTTTACATTAATGTGAAGAACTTGAATATTAATTATTTATTTCTTTACAGTTTGAATATTTGCTTAAATAGAGTCAGTTTCACAGAAAGAAGAAAATTAAATAAAAAAGAGTTAAAAACCTATTCATTAAAATTCATTGTTTATCGTTTACTTTTAAACTTGTCATTAGTTTTTCTCGAATTCGTATATCAGTTAAGAAGAAATTTATAAATTTTGTCAAATGAAAATTTTATTATTTTGAAATTGAATTCTATTACAAAGTAAACTATTGAACAATTCTGAAACTTTTATAAATGAAAGTAGTTTCAAAAGTTACACGTTGCAATAATTTACTAGAACTAGACTAGTATTGATGCGTAATTCATCAGTAATAATAAGTTACAACTTATGTATTTAAAGCTCTTTAGAATTTAAATTTTCTTTATTTGAAAAAAATTTCTTTTAAAAATTTGGGACAGAATAAGGCTTCGATTGAAATCAAATTTTTTATTTTAACGAAAAATTTCAAGAAGAAAATATTAATAAATATTTTGAATTTGGTTTTGGTTTTGGGTGAATTTTTTGGATATTCAAAAAAAATTCAATTTTGAAATGATCACCAAAAAAATCATATAATTACGGAAATGAATAAAAAATAATAAATTTTCATTTCATAAATTGCTTTTTAAGAAAAATGAAATCAAAAAAGTATTTCTTTCTCGCAGACCACGAAATAGGTGTAAGTTTTGGGTGCATTATACCATTTACCTATATAGGTTTCGTAATAATCCATAGCAAGATGATCATAGGTAACATCTTTTCTTGGATTATCTGTGAACCAATTTGTGTATTCAAATTCTGCGCCACTGGTGGTCCAAAACCATTTTCCAGTTCCAGCCAGATCTCGGTGACCGTTCAGCCAAAATGAATAGATTAGATTCGATTGCAAACCCAATTTACCCAAATATGTTTCCAATTGAAACTGTTTCTGCCAGGTTTGAACTTCGACTAATGACGCGTCGAATTTAGCGCAAGTTTTGTTCGCATTATCCCATGTTTGGCGTTCGTATGCGCTCTTTTCGTTCATAGGTATAAAGAATGCCTTTCGTTTTCCATCGGAATCAGTGAACAATTCATAATTAACCCATTTTGGACTCAGAAGATTATTCAGGTATGTCTTGAGGACGAATCGAGTTTCGGTCAAATATCTTCCAGTTTCTAACATTTTGTGGTGAAGATAAGCGACTGTAACTGTCGGTGTTTTTTGACAGACAACTATATTTTTTCTATTGCATAGTTTATCAGACCATTCGCCGATTTGATTGCCTTCAAGCGACATCTGTACGCATTCGTAATCAGCTCTACCGCTTGGGCTGCCAACAGCCCAATTAGTAAAGTCTAAATGCGAATCGTCCATCCATTTGAATATTTTTCCGGCTTTTCTCAATCCAATCCATATATCATTCGTGATTCCATTTGCATCGAATAGAAAATTGGATATAAATTCAAGTTCTTCTCTCGAATGGATCGCTAACAAACTCGAGCCCTCGCCTTCTTCATAGCATAACTGTTTCGCTTCATCGAAGGTGAGAAATCTATCCTTATCGAGAACTTTAATGCATTTTTCATCCTTATATGACTTCCATTCGCCACAAAAATCAGGATTTGAAAATTCAAGATTATCGGGAAGTGAATCAACTTTCAAATAAGTAAGAATTTAATTTGATTTAATTTAATTTAATTGTGTGAATTAGCTTTTTATCATTCAAAATAAATGGCATATCAAGGATAATTTCCATTTTAACCGATTACAGAAATTCAAAATCATTTGTATATTTTTATTTATTAATTTGAAAACAATATCTCGGTTTAAATTTATGTGGATCCCAAACTTAAAAATTAAAGTTCCAAAAAAAGTTTAATTTTTTCAGAACAAAACTAAAGAAATAATAACCAGAACTAAATTATTTTCAATAAATTTTTAAAATTTAACTTTAACTATAACTTAATTACCCAAAAAAATTCAAAAGGATTCATAAAAAGCACAGAATATATATATCAATGAATTGAAGAGAAAGAAAAAAATTTCTATTCATGAATTTACTCAAGATTTGATCATTTTTAAAAACATTTGCTTAGATAAAAATTCGAAAATTTTTTCATTACTGATTGTCCTCTCGTGAATAAATTTAATTTGAATAATAAAAAATTTAGAAATTATTTATTATTATTATATTTTTAAACAACTTACTGACTCTCGCGAAAGCAGTTATAGCTAGAAATAAAAATTTCAATGAAAAGTACATTATATTTTCTTATGAAAAAATAAAACAAAAATTAAACAGAATTTTAGGAAAAATCTTTTGATAACAATCTATTTTAAAGTCTGTGAAATGAACGCTTCTCTCAAAAGGATTTTTAACTATTTTATTAAAAGTTTGAACAACTCATTATTGCTTGAACTCTTTGAACTCATAAAAAATCCATATTTTTTAAATTTTGTAATAAAAACAAGTGTTTTTAGTTAATAAGACTTTTATGAAGGTTTAATGAACGCTATTATGATTAATGATGGGCTAAAGCTTGAGTTTGAGACTCTTTGAGCTCAAGCCGTGCTTTGTGTTTCTTAGAGCCCATCGCATAAGTGCTTAGACTTGAAGCTCAGGATATCAGAACTCTTGTGCATTATTTAGAAGGATAATTATTTTGGCAGATGTTCTATTTGATAGATAATAAAGTATGATTCCTATCAGATATACTTTTTAATTGATATTATCTTTCGAAAAAATCCATAATCATTAAAATTTTTATTTTATTACTAAACTGTTTCTAAATTAAATATTATGTTATGTTATATTTTATCTATATTTTTATGATCTAATCAAAAGAATCTATAGCACAGTTTTTACTATAAAGTTACCTTTTGAACAGTTTTTATTCAAAATTTTAACAAAATTTAACTTTATTACAAAATTTTGAAAAATATTTGAAATATTTTCCTCTTTTCAATATTTTATTTAATTAAATTAATTTTTTGAATTATACTCACTTTTTCTACTTCAATATAAAGTCATTCAATTTGAAACAAAATTTATAAAAGTCTATTTTTTAGACAGTTTTCTGTAACAGATTTACATTTAATGCGCTTTCATTTAGTTGTTAAAAGTAGATAAAAATCTTTGTTTCTTATAATGATTAACATTTTTACCATAAACAATAACACAACTCTTTTATTATTTATCAAAATGAATCAGTGAAGCAATGATTTAAAGTTAACCGATAACATAAATAAACCCCAATTTATTTACATAAATTAAAACTAAAACTAACATCAAATTGTTTAATAATCTCAATGAGTAACTAAATTAACAAAAAATAAGCGAGAGAAAAAACAAATTAATTCTTATACATAATAATGAAATAGGAAAAAATTATTATTATTATTTTAATCAACAACAAAAAAACAAATGAAAAAGTTTAATAAAATACTTCTTTTTCACAAATAACAAAGTAGGTAAACGTTTTGGGAGCGTTATACCATTTACCTAGGTAGGTTTCGTAAAAATCCATAGCTAAGTGATCATAGGTAACCTCTTTTCTTGGATTATTTGTGAACCAATTTGTGTAATTAAATTCTCGGCCATCGGAAACCCAGTGCCACTTCCCTAATAAATCTTTACCGCCATTGAGCCAAAAAGAATAGAGAAGATTAGATTCTAAGCCTAATTGACCCAAATATGTTTCCAATAGAAACTGTTTCTGCCACGTATCGACTTCGACAAGAGATGCTTCAAATTTGGCGCAAGTCTTGTTTGCGTTATCCCATGTTTGGCGATCGTAAGCATTCTTCTCGTTCATTGGTATGAAAAAAGCCTTATGTTTTCCATCATAATCGGTAAATAGTTTATAATTTATCCATTTTGTGGTCAACAAATTATTCAAATAAGTTCTCAGCATAAATCTAGTGTCGGCCAAAGTTCGACTCGTCTCAAGAAGTTTGTGGTGCAAAAAATTCAATGTGACTGTCGGTGTCTTTTGACAGACAACGATATTTTTTCTATTGCATAGTTTATCAGTCCATTCGCCGATTTGGTTCGCTTCCAATGACATTTGTACACATTCGTAGTCCGTTCTGTTGCTCGGACTACCGACAGCCCAATTAGTAAAATCGAAATGCGAATCATCGATCCATTTGAAAATTTTTCCACTTTTTCTCAATCCGATCCAGATATCATTTGTAATCCCGAGATAGTTGAATAGAAAATGGGATATAAATTCTAGTTCTTCTCTAGAATGCATTGTCAATAAGGTGGCGCCCTCTCCATCTTCATTACAGAATTGTTTCGCTTCGTCGAATGAAAGAAATCTGTCTTTATCCAGAACTTTAATACATTTTTCATCCTTGAATGATTTCCAATCACCGCAATAGTTGTTGGTGTCTTCTTCGAAAGGTAGAGCTATAATAGACAAAATTTTTAGTTCTTATCCTAAATAGTCTTCTTTTCTTGAAATAAAATTTGAAAAGATTTTTATTATCTCAAAAATTTCAAAGTGATGTAGTTTTGATTTTTAAAATCATTTTTCTAAAGGAGAATTCGTCTAAAAATAATTATTATCTTTTCTGATGATGTGATTGTTTAATCGTTGAATTATTTAGAACTCAAAAAATATTTTTCTTAATTAATTTAGAAGATTAAAAATTGTTTAAAATCTTACCAAATATCGAGTAAATTGAAATAAATAAGACAATAAATCTTATTAAATACTTGTGATACATAACAAATTCATAAAGATTTAAAAAGCAATTACATAAAAAATAATTTTAAAAAATTCTACAGATTTTTATAGAAAAAAAATGTTTATTATATCGAACTAAATGGTTTTAAACTAAAAACTAATCCTTTTTAATAAAGGATTTGACAAAAAAGGGTGAACTCAATAAATATTTATTACCCAATAAAATATCAACAAATGGTCTAAATATGTAACTAAGTTAAAAAAATTGGGGCCACTTCTGTTCCATATCTCTTAAACGGAAAAATATATAATAAAATTATACCTAATTTTTTTTATCATTCAGAATATGATTTTAAAGGCTATGGTAAAAAACTTTTAACAAATATTTATTCTTTCTTAAGAAATAGATATTTTACTTGAATATTAATTTTTAATCATTAAATAATGACTCAGTTTTGAGCAAATCCAATGAGAAAAAACAATTTAAGAACATTATTATTATAAAAGTTTATATTGAACTATAATTTAGAAAAAATAGACTTTAAATAAGCTCTTCCTCAACGAACGATTCCGTTGAACGGCATCCGTAATGAAAAAGTTTTTGTCAATAAAGCATAAAACTATATGTGAACTAATTAAGCGTCGGGTCAATAGTGGGAAAAATATCTTTTATTTTATAAACAGTTTGTTTTAATAACAAACTCAAATTCAAATAGAAATTATATTGAACTCGAACTACAGTTTATTCATTGAACTAATTTTCACACATTAATGTTCTTAATTAGAAATTTAAAAAAACGAAAGTATAAACTGTTTTGATTTTTGGAACAAATTTTTTTCATAAGTTCTATGAAAACGAAGATTTAGATATTTGTTAGTATTTGAAAACTAGTGCAATAACTCTCTTATTAATTAACTGTTTTTATTTTTTTTAACATAAAGTTTAACTCATTTCTTGAACAAAGTTTAAAAACTTTTGTTTATAATTAAAATCTAACACTTAATAACTCTTTTTTCTTTGAAGCTCTTTTCAAACCCTATTAATAAAAATAAATAACGAAAGCATCACTTTCGGTACATCAACTACTTTTATATAAAATTGCAAAAAAGTAAATAAATGTTATCTTTTAATAACAAGAGGCAAAAATAATTTATTTTTTTTAAATGTTTTTTTACAGAAACATTTAAGTTCTTAATTTTTTTCGAGTTATAAATTTTTTGCCCCAAATCAAAGATAGATTTAAACAAAACTTGTATATACGACAGCAGAACAAAATTGAAAAAAAGATTCAGAAATGAAACTGAAAATCAAATACTGAATTAATTATTATTTACTGTATTGTGTTTAAGAGGGAGAAAAATTTTCGACTTTTTATTATTTTTTAAACACATTGAAATTTTCTTACAATAATTGTTAAATTTTACAGTATTTAAAATCAAAATTTCAAACAAACCTCGAATAACTGCCTTTAGAATTAATAATTAGGGATAAAAAATTAACATAAAAATTAAATTTAAATATTTATTCTCATTTCGCAAACAACGTAAAAAGTTGAAGATATCGGAAAATTTCTCCACTCAACCAGACCATCGGCTCCGTTAATATGTAAGAAAAGATAATCACAGCCAATATCTGCCAACGGATACTCTTTGTGCCAATTGGTAAAAGTGAACTCTTTGTCACTTGTTATCCATTTCCAATTTCCCGACTCGTCTTTGCGGGCATTGAGCCAAAAATTCTGCAAATGATCGGAAACTAAACCCAATTGACCTAAAAATGATTCCAAAATCCACTGCTTTCTTAAGCTCTGAACTTCGACTAAAGTCGCGTTAAATTTCGAACAAACATCGACCGCATCATTAAAATTATAGTCAACTATATCTCCATTTTTGTTGAAAGGTATGAAAAGTGCTTTATGTTTTCCGTCGCTATCAGTAAACAGTTTGTAATGAATCCATCTTTTGCTCAACAAAGTATTCAAGTATTTACTAAACTTTGAATTTCTGTCATTCAACTGTCTGCGGGTTTGGTCCAACTGCTCTCTAGTTTCAATCAATAGCTTTCGAGTTTCTCTTAATTGCTCTCTCGTATCGTTTAAATGAATTTTAGTCTCAAACGCAGTTTTATTCAAATGAAAACGGGTTTCGCTTAAAATATCCCTCAGATCGTAATATTGTCTTCGGGTTTCGGACATTAAATCCTTGGTATCATTCAATTGTTTTTTCGCTTCCTTTAGGGATTTTTCAAGAGAAGCGGCCGAAATAGTCGGCGATTTCTGGCAAACGGCGATATTTTTTCTATCGCAAAGTTTTTCAACCCATTCGCCGAATCGAAAAACTTCTGGCGTCAACTGAACGCAATTATAATCTGATCGGTTGCTTGGACTACCGTTAGCCCAATTCGTGAAATTTAATTCTGAATTATCGATCCATTTGTATTCATCGTCAACTTTTTTCAATCCAATCCAAACTTCGTTCGCTATTCCGAGATATTCAAAAAGATAGTTCGAAATGAATTCTTGTTCTTCTCTCGAGTGAATAATAATCATTTTTGAACTCTCCTCTTCGCCAGAACATAATAGTTTTGCCTCTTCGAAAGTGAACAGTTTATTATTATCCAAAATTCTAAAGCATTTTTCTCCTTTATAAGGCTGCCATTCGCCACAGGTTTTGTAATTTGAAGACGAGACTGAATGAGAAAATTATTTTTTATGGACTTTTTTTCATAATGTTTAACATATATTCATTTTGCAATAAAGATATATTTGAGAAAAAAATCTTTTTCCATAATTTTTTTGTCTATCAAAATCCTTTTATTCGTCAGTTTTCAAGCTTTATTTAACGGTCAATAACTGTTATCTGAGTCAAAAATATTCTACATTAGGCTCTATGTAAGCCCGAGAGTATCAATTTCTTACTATGAGGGCCTCGAGGGAAAAATGTTTGAAAAAAAAAATTTTTTATATTATTTCAAAATCTAGTTATACAGAAAAACTGGTTCAAAAATTTCAATTCTTATCAAAAATAAAAAAATAATAATTAATTTTGTAAAACTGACCAGAATTTTCGAAAAAAGCCACCAGAAGGAATAAAAATCCTAGAAAATGAAACATGCTGGATTCTTAAATTTTGAAAATTTTTAACAAAAATTTTAATAAAAAACACGCTTTATCGTTAGATGCTAGATAAATATTTTTTAAAAGGAAGAGATTTTCAAAAACTTTGAACTCTCATAAAACTCATTCTTTTCCAGAATTTTTATCAGTTAACAAGTGCTTACTTAAAAATCAGGCGATCAGTTCTTTCACTTAACTTTTAAAATTTTATTTTTTTATTTTGACAGATGTTCATTTTCAGAACAAAAATAAAAGGCTTTTATTAATATTCTATAGGGATTATAATCTCTAATATCGAAACTTTAACCATTTTTATGAATTAATTTTTATTCTCAGAAGTAGTTATGAGGTTATCAAATATATAAATTATAAACATAAATATATTCCTGTATATAAATACTTAATGTTGAAAATTTTATTCTTGTTTCAATAAATATCTCTTTTTAATTTTCATAACTAAAGATTTTTAAACTTTTATGCCTGACTTATTAATTATTCAAAAAGTTTTGCAGTATTTGTATTTCTGATAGAGATTAGATAAAAATTAATTATTTTACGTTAAAACTTTCAATTAAAAAAAGAAAATGTGAAAACTGCCTTCATAAGTAGAGATATAGCAAAAATTAGGTAAATTTTCAAATAAGAGAGTTTAAAAGTGAAGTTATAAAATTATTGAACTGGATCAACATCTGCTTTTAAATTTATAGAACAAGCTGCTATTTTAAGAGAACAAAAATATCAAATTTATTTTTTTAAGAAACTGTTTTTTCAAATAACTTTTTTCTGTATATTGAAGAATAGCCTGTAAACAAGAAAAATATTGACTAAAAATTTCACTTTTTTAATCGATGTTTTATATTTTTTTATCTTTTAATATTCTATGGAAAGAAAAATCTAAAGTTTACAATACAACTAATGTTGGGTTCAGTACAATAAAAATTTATAAGTCATTCAAAATTCATACATTTTATTCGAAAAAATTTAAAAATCGACATCAGTTTCGCAAACAACATGAAATTCATTTGTTTGCTGACTATTAAAGAATTTGCAAAAATTTTCGTCTCCTTCCAATTGAACGGCTAAATAATCGAAATATTTATCATTTTTCGGATAAGATGGAAACCAATCAAAGTAAGTGATTTCGTTTCCGCTGGTCACCCATTTCCACTGTCCTGAATAATCCTTTCGTCCATTTAGCCAAAAACTGGACAAAATATGTCCTAAAATTCCTAATTGACCCATAAATGACGTAAAAACTAAATGTTTTTGCCAGGAATCGATTTCAACTAAGCTTGAGTTATAAGTGGCGCAAACGGCAGTCGCTTCGTCCCAAGTCTTTCGATCTTTATTCTCGTTTAAAGGTATGAAAAATGCCTTTTGTTTCCCATTCGTTTCGGTGAATAACCTATAATTTATCCATTTATTGCTGAATAAATTTTTCAAATAGATATTAAACTTGCTATCATTTGATTTGACAGCAGTTCCATTAGTGAGCCCTCGACTATCAACAATCATATCTCGAATATCGTTCAGTTGTCTCAATGTATAGCCTATTATTTGTTTATTATCATTAAATTGTCTTTTAGCTTCCAATAGAGCTCTTTGAATAGAAGCCAAGGTTAAGGCCTGTAACCTCTGACAAACGGCAATGTTTTTTCTACCGCAAGGCTTATCGACCCATTCGCCCAATTTATTAGCCAGCGGAAACATCTGAACACAGTTATTGTCCTGCCTATAGCTGGGACTCCCTTTTGCCCAATTGTTAAACTCAAGGGGCGAATCGTCGACCCATTTGTACTTATCGTTGAACTTTTTCAATCCTATCCAAACTTCGTTAGCTATTCCTTGAGATTCAAAAAGATATTCCGAGAGGAATTCCAGTTCTTCCATTGAATGTATAACAATCAAACTCGAACCTTCTGCCTCTGTTTTACATAACTCTTTCGCTTCTTCAAAAGTGAAAAGCATATTATTATCCAGAATTAAGAAACATTTTTCGTCTTTATATTGATGCCAATCATCGCATGGACTAGTTTCGTTGTCTGTCAAAGATGTAGCTAAAAATTTTTTTTGGTTCAAAATAATTTTTTAAAAAATTAAAAATCAATATTTATATATTTATTTATTGTTATTATTTTTTTTTTGTAAAAATCCAAAAATACCTAAAACATGAAACGAGTAAAATTTAAGACTTGATTTTTATTTCGAAGTTTTAAAAAATAGTTATAGCATTAGGTTTAGGATTTGATTTCAAACTATTTTTTTGATTCAAATGGATAAGTGAATCGATTCTTTGATAGAAAGAAAGAGCGCCTGAAAGTAAAAAATTTTTTAACCCTTTTATATTGGCCTTATTTCAGTTGAAAATGTATTCAAAAAAGTATTCAAATAGAAAATTTTTTTATTTATCTTCCAAAATCTTATTCACTTAAAACTAACGAGATATTTATCAATAATGAAAATCAAGATTTTTGCGATTCTTAAATTTTTTACTTTAATTTTTTTAAATCCTAATTCTTGTCTTTCAATTGACCCCAAGCTTTGAAAAGAATTTTTTTAGACTTACGAATTCTTGCAAAAGTCGCAATTAAAAGCAATAAAAATATGAGCGAATAATCCATGAATTTCTCAAATAATTTAAATGATGACAGAATTATTTACTAAAGTTTTCTCAAAATAATCAGTTATGAACTGCTAAATGAACGCATTAGTGATTTATTTATATTATTTAGGTTTTGAAAACTATGAACTCTCTTAAACCCTTCCTGAAAATACATATTTTTAACAAATTCTGTAACAAAAACAAGTGTTCATTTTTAATTAGGTTTTCAATTTAATAAAATTCTGCGACAACTTTTTTCTTTTTTTTATAGTTTTGTTTAATCAGTAAAATCAGTAAATTTTCAATTCAAGGATTAAGTAAATAATAAAACTTCATTGAATTAAATGAAATTTTATAAAAGAAATAATCAACAAGAATTTATTTAAAAATAATTTTGATGAAATATATAAGCGATAAACTATTATGAGTTTAAAAAATATATCTTTATTTAAAAATTAAACCAAAAGTTTAAAACTATATTCGACAAGACAACTATAATTATCGACAAGACTTTTCAATAATTAGAGTAAATCCATAGTCATTTCGTGCAACAATACTTGTCTCGATAACATACTAAAGCAGAAATATATAAATTTTAAAATAATTAAAATAATCTTTTTAGAAAGTCTAAAATCAAATACTGATATCAACTTCACAAACAACGTAATTACTGTCTGTCATCGTCTCGCTATACAATTTACCCAAATCGGAAGCTTCGAAGAAACGCATATAGATAAAATCGTAACCATTTTTGTCCAGAAGATTTTTTGTCGCCCAATTATTATACGTCAATTCTTCGCCACTTCTCATCCATTTCCACTTCCAGTTGAATCTCTGCAACCGTTTAGCCAAAAAATTACAATCTATTAGTACCTAAACCTAAATGACCCAAAAATGTTTCAAAAATGAACTGTTTCTTCATTGTTTGAATTTCAACTATGGTTGAGTTCAATTTCTCAAATGACTTGTTCGCTAAATCTCACGAATATTTACCGTAAGTATTATTTTCATTCAGCGGTATTATAAAAGCTCTATGTTCCATCAGTATCAGTAAATAATTTATAATTAATCCGTTTTTCACTCAATAAATTTTTCAAATATGTTACTTAGCGTAGAAATATTTTTTTTGATTCATTTTTTCTCGAGTTTCTTTGAGTTCTCTTTGAGTTTCACTCAACTGTTTTCGAGTATCGCTTAATAATTCTTGACTTTCGATTAATTGTTCATTTGTTTCTAACAGTTTTTTTCTGCAAAAATTTATCGAAACTGTTGGTATTTTTTGATAAATAACAAGACCTCTCTTATTGCACGGCTGGTCAACCCATTG
>JAQIWZ010000998.1:0-14255 GCA_034697245.1 Malaconothrus monodactylus
TTATTTAAGATTTTTTTAATGCGTAATAAAATAGTTTGCATTCAATAATAATTGAATTTAATTTTAATTTTAAATCAATAAAAAAATTAGAAATAATTTTATTATTATTAATATATTTTTAATTATCGCTAAAATATAAATGAATTTAGAAATCGATTATTTTCTGTTTATTTAAAGTCGAAATTCAATATATTTTGAAGACATCGCAAAAGTGCCGAAAGATCAAAACTTTTCTCAAACTTTTTTGAAACACTTTTCGGAACTTTTGTTGAATTGCATGCGAATTTGATTACAAACTTCTCTTTTATTGCTCTCTTATATTTTGAGAATTGTTTTTGGCCAATGACTTAATTTATTAGAGAATATATTTATATAAATAGCAAATATTGTAATTATTTGATAGTTTAGTTTCAAATCAATTGAACTTTAGCCCCAATAATGACTTTTGGATTTTTTAGGAATCAATGATAAAAAGGATTTCAATAACATATTCTTTGAGACAGAGATTAGTCTTCGTTTAGATAATCACTTTTCATGAGTTACTTCTTTTGATTAGACTTTCAATTAATATCAATATTAAAGTCCAAATAACTTATTGAACGTTTTGCTTCAAAATTAATGATTCACTTCTATATCAATAAAAGTCTTTTTCACTTTATATAAGAATCAATCTATTAATCAATTGTTAAGAACTATCGATAAGTCCGTTCAAAATGAACGGCAAAATGATTTAACTATAGCTAAAAGCGGTCAAAAAGCGGTCACTTTCGGTAAAACTGGTCATCCCATAAGACCATTCACTTTCTATTAACGCAACTGAAAAACATTTGACTCATTCAAAAGCATTAGTGGTTTAACTTTTTTCTTACGTAATTCAGCTACAGATCAATTTTCGGGAAACATTTTTTCACTTAACACACCCTCAGGTCTTACTGGTTCTCGAGACTGTATCACTTCCAGAAGCCCAGTCTTTAGCCGTACAGACAAACAGACATTTTTGGATATTATAATATTAATAATTTTATAATAAATTCTTATATAATTCAATAAAATTATTTGAAATAATAATTAACGATAAGATCAAAATCTCTATAACTACTCATATGATAACAATTTTCTGAATCTTTAAAGTTTTATTATTTAGTTTATATTTGAATTTTGGATTATTGAACATTTTTTTTATTTAATTTTGGTTTTAGTTTTTATGATTAATAAAATAGTTGAACAGAATTCATAATAGACTTAATAATAATTTACTTCATTTTTTAATCAATCATTGAATAAATATTTTGAATGTAGCGCTTCTTAACAGCCAATCATTTATAGAATCGACTTTAGACTACATTTAAGTTTAAAGTAAAGTATTAGTTGACATGTGCTTTATGTTTACATCCATTAAATTAAGTTTTGTTAATTATTTATTAATAAATAATTTATTTTTGTATTAATTTTAATAAATTTATTTAAATAATGAGTAAAAGAGTGAGTAATAAATTACCGTCAAATTTGCCTCAACTGCAAAATTGCATTAAAAGAGATCCCAATGGATATAAAGACGAGGTTTTTATTTATTATTATTTTATTGTATTTATAATCAATTAATTCATATTTATTTTTTTTAAACAATTATATAGTTTAATCAACAGTTGAGTCATTATAAAGCTATTCTTCAAGTCTTTCAATTCAATCCAAGCTCTAATGACAGAAGTTTTCAAGAGTTGGTTATGTTTTTGGCACAAGTGTGTCATTGCTTTCCTCAAGAGTTATCCCAATTTCCAAATGAATTAATGAATACTTTGAAACTGTTTTCAACAAATATGGACCCAAACGTCCGAATGGTATTCAAACATATGTTCATTTAAATGAGTTGTTATTTAAATATTTGAATTTATAGACAATATGCCGGGCATTAATATTATTGCGAAATAAATCTCTTTTATCGGCGACTGATTTGTTGGCCTTATTTTTTGAATTACTTCGCATTAGAGACAAAACTTTGAGATCATTCTTAAGAACACATATTATTTCTGATATCAAAAACATTAATTCAAAGCATAAAAATGCAAAACTAAATACTGTAAGTCTTGAATAACTCCAAACTATTCTTGAATTAAGATTTGTTTTTTAATTTAAATCTAAAATTTTTTGACAATTCTTTCCAAAGGCTTTACAGAATTTCATGTTTTCAATGCTAAAAGACAGTAATTTAATCGCAGCAAAGATTTCATTAGAAATAATGATTGAATTATACAATAAGAATGTTTGGAAAGACGCCAAAACAGTTAACGTCATCTCAACCGCATGTTTCTCAAAGATTACTAAAGTATTTAAACTTTTATTCAATTGAATAACGAATAAATAATGAAATTTAATTTGAAACCAAATTTAGATATTAGTGACGGCTCTGACGTTCTTTCTCGGAAAAGATGAGGAACAAAGCGATGACAGCGATAGCGAATCGGATGATGACAACACACCTAATGCTCAAGAGGTTTGGATGGCAAATAGGGTTAATAAGAAAACTCGTAAAAGAAAAAGAATTCTCGAGAGAACAAAACAAGTTATTAAAAAATCTAAAAAGAAAGACAAAGCGGTGTCTTTCAATTTTTCTGCCATTCATCTCATACACGATCCGCAATCAATGGCTGAAAAGTTATTTAAATCACTCGAAACAATGAACGAACGCTTTGAAGTCAAATTAATGACTATGAACTTAATTTCACGATTGGTTGGTATTCATGAATTAATTTTATTGAATTTTTATCCATTTCTACAACGCTTTCTTCAACCACATCAAAGAGAAGTGACCAAAATATTGCAATACACGGCACAAGCGGCTCATGAATTAGTACCGCCTGATGTGATTGAACCTCTTCTTAAGTTAATCGCTAATAATTTTGTGAGTGAACGAAATTCTAGCGAAGTTATGGCCGTTGGTCTCAATTCAATTCGTGAAATTTGCGCGCGTTGTCCTCTTGTTATGAACGAAGACTTATTACAAGATTTAGCTGAATATAAGTCATACAGAGATAAAAATGTTTCGATGGCTTCAAAATCTTTAATTCAATTGTTTCGAGTCAAAAATCCTAATCTACTCAAGAAGAAAGACAGAGCAAAGCCTACTTTAGCCAATTCTAAGATAAAGCCTAAACAATACGGAGAGTTGGGTTCAACTGATTTTGTTGACGGCACTGAAGTACTCAATGAGACCCTCGATACCGATAATGAAGAAAATGAAAGCAATCAAAATGATAGTGACGACGAAGTGAGTGAAGACGACGACAGTTGGGTAGATGTCAGCCATTCAGAAGATGACGAAAAATCAAATACTAATGAAAATGAGAATATCGTACCTGAAGACCAAATCAAAAAAGCGACTCTCATATCGTCGTCACGTATTTTAACTCAAGAAGAGTTTCATAAAGTGAAATTAGCGCAAATTTCTAAACAAATACAGGCGGCAAAGCCTCGAAAATTTAATAAAAATGCTAAAACTGATGACTCAGAAAATCGAAGTTTAACGCTAGAGAACAAAGAAATAGTTCCCTTAAATGCAATCGAAAAAATTTATAAAAAGAGTAAATCGAATCGCGAGTCGCGTTTGGAGTCAGTGATGTCAGGTCGAGAAGATAGAGAAAAATATGGGGCCAAAAAAGGAAAACAAAATCCTTACGCGAGCAAAAACAAAAATGAAAACAAGAAAAACAAAGCATTTATGATGATTAAGCATAAGCTTAAGGGCAAAAAGAAGAGATCGTTTAAAGACAAACAAATTGCTTTACGGAACGCTTTAATTAAAAAGTGCAAACAAATTAAATAAATATTTTGAATACAATAAAAGTAATTAAAAATGAATTATAAATAAATTGTTTTTGAAAGATATTGCAATATATGAAAGGTTAGGATAAGTAGTTATAAAGGTCTTGGAGAGTGCAGACCAAATACTTTTCGGTCTATGGTTGGAACGTGACTGGTCCCCAACGGACCCCAATCGTGAAGTCCGCCCGTATAAGAAACGCGATGAGTTAAACGATGAGCTATTGAAAAACCACCGCTTCCTTCCAATTGGGTTAAAACAATAATCACTTGTCTAATTGAAAATTAATCAAATTTGAAAATTTGTGATCATTTCATTGAGAAATTAATCAATACCTGTGTAGAGGAGGTATACTATCGACTGTTCTTAATGTAGCTCTCGTTGAAACAACATTTACACTTTCAGAACAATCACAGATTACTTGAATACATCGATCGGGAAATCGATTCTCTACCACAACTACGAGACCGGCCCAGCCTTTTGTTAAGTAATAAGCAGTCATTCCTTCGCGACCCTAATATAGTTTAGGATAAAAAAAAGTTAGAATTTAATTATAATTATAGATGAGTTGATTATCAGACCTCATGTCGCTGTCCTCTAGAAAGTGTCAAATTAATCAAAGCATCAGCCAATATGTAAGTAGGCGGAGAGACCGTCTCAACTAATAAACGCTTTGAACTATGCATTGCCAGAAGAAATTTAGGATATTGTTCAATACTATCGATACCTAAGATATAATATTTTAATTTATTACTCAATTCCATGTAAATTAACGTTTGTCTCACTTGTCTGCCAGTGATTGAATGCAAAACATGTGATGACATAAATTCCAGGTTCAAACATTACATGACATCCCACAAATCCTCGCACTTGACGTTTACTGTGTTTAATAAGTCTTCCGACGTCACCATTCGATGGATTTGCAGCTCGAAAAACAGAGACACATAAGTCAAGTTGACTTCTTTGTGATCGTTCAGCACTTCTCTGTCCCTCTTGGAATAAACTGAACTCAACTTCGGTGGCCTCAACCACTGTGAACACAATGATCGCCAAATTTTCTGTATCATTAGCATTAGAAGGCAATACTCCCTGAAGTCGAATCTCATTCCAATCGGACCTAACTTTACAAATATCAATACAATCGAAATATTTCAATACATCATTGAATGACATCCAAAAGACTCCTTCACTCGCTCCGTGTGGTATCAATTGTTCGCGAAGATATGGTGTCCAAAGAGGAGAACTGTCAGACCAGTCGCCTTTCCAAGAATAATGACCCCAAGGATTCCTAAGTCTTACTAAACGGATTCCATCTATATCTTGAACATCGAGTACAGAATATGCATGTCTTGGTCTGAGTCCGACCGAATGGTATTCCGAATCGTTGACCTGCATATTCCCGCCACCACAGGACGCGCCCATTAGGAAACCAGCAGTTCGTGAACTTAAAAGTTGAGCCCAAACTAAGTCTTCATCAATTCCTTCATCGTTTTGAGAGAAAGTGGATGATTGTAATGGAATGCTCTCACAGGGGGCGCCCGTCAAAGTAGATAGTCCTTCGATAGCTCGACCGGACACTAATGCCTCGTAACATCCGTGCAGTTTAGCCAATGCTTTCTCAATCAACGCCACCCACAGTTGCTTTCGTTTTGCCTGACTATATACCAAATGGCCCCTCGAATCACACGGCAATAAGTCGTCCACAAGAACTGTAGTCCATTTGCCATCTTTACAAAGTCTCACTTGATATGCGCCTTCAGGACATATTTCACGAGTAACCATAACTCTCTTCACTAATTCGGGTCTTTCTGCCAGTACTGCGAGTGCACTCAAAAACCAACAGTTTCCGAGTACTCCTTGAGATATATCGGAAGGCATTGGTGTACGAAAAACAGCCCACTTTACACTTGAATTGGCGTCACTTCTGATATCTTTCGGACGAAGCCATTGACTCACATTATGATTAGTTGAAAGTTCTTCATTGTTATAATACAATGACTTTGGAATTGGAGGGAATGAGTCGTCAACAAAATTGATTTTACTACTCTTACAAAATTTAACGATATGTTCCCAACGGCTTCGGGCCTCGTTTTCTTCAATTCTGCGCAACGTTTCCATTAATTCACTTTCTCCGTGACATAAAGTGCTTGTATTGGAATCACATCTCGAAGAACTTGTAGTATTGTTGAGATGCGCGGAATCAGGTCTAAGAGTAAGAATACTTCTGGATTGTTGACATATTTCACAACTATAACGACTGCTTGGGTTGAGAAAAGTACAGGCAGAACATTCCCAAAGAGATTTGTTTCGCGTGAGATCACGTCTATGAACATTATTTCTCGAAGAGGTAGAAGGCGTTACAATGAGTATATCGTCCTCATCGTTGTCCTCAACTATAGCAATACTATTATTTCTCAATTCTTGTCTTTTAAAACCACAGGCGGAACAATTGGTAGCAGTGATCATATTCCTAAGAGTACATCGACTACAAACCCAACTTTCATTTGGCTTTAAAGTTAAATAGTTTTTATCTGTTGTACTGTTGAGTTTAGATCCACCGCAAGCCTTGCAATAATTGTCATCATATGAATTAATTAAAGTGCATTTAATACAAGTCCAACCATTTGTCGACAGAATTGTAGAGATTATATCATTTGAATTTATTGTGCTATTCGTTGTACTACTTTGACCACTAATGAGTATATTGTTATTATTGTTGCTGTTGATTATATTATTGTTTAAGATAACGTCTCCGTTAAGTGAGTTATGATTTAATTGTGATTTTTGAGCGTTTGAATCATTTGAGTTTAAGTTATGAATGCGTCGAGTATTACACATATCACAAACTGATGATTGCGAACGATTGTATGCAAATGAACAGTGAATACACGACCAGTTCATGTCTGACATGTCTTCATCTAGAGTGAGATCTACGATATTTTCGTCCATCATTGTTGTGCTGCCACTTGTTTGATGACTCGGAGAATCAGTTGAATTTGAACTCAAAGAACTTTCTTTTTGTAAAGATTGAGACGGTTTTAATACTTTATTTCTATTGATTCCGATTAGAGCATAAGTGACTTCATTGAATGAAGTGCTTCTTTTGACTCGAGCTGCGGGTATGTTATTGACTATATTTTGTTGCTGTAGATATTCCTCGTTAATTGAAGCGTCACTTTGTTCACCATTTGAAGAGCCTTCAGAACCGTGTCTTTTAAGGCGCTCTCTAAACTTGGCTTCTCTTACATTAATACCATTTTTTAACGGTAACGGATTGTTTCTCTTATCGAATAAGGGCACAAATTCACGACAGTTTTCGCATATAATACAAGTTGTTGACGAAGGAATGTTCAAAAAGTGACATTTACTACACGACCACTTATTCGCAGACTCACCAAAATTTTTAACAATTCGTGAATTAGCCAAATGTATGGGAGATATGATGTGTGAAAAGTTTGAATTATTAAGAGTTTTGCTTCTATTTAACAAATTTAATTCAAGTCGCAAAGAGTTGCAAACTGTACACTCAAAACAGTTTTGTAGATTCAAGAATTGGCAGTTATGACACTTCCATTTGGTCTCTTCTAATGGCAATAATTTTTGAGATTCAGCGCTTATTTGACTAATAGAATTGCAATGACTTGATTTCTTTTTATGGCAGTGAACACATTCAGAACATGTGGATATATTCCTAAAACCACAGGTTGGGCACAACCACTTCTGATTCTTTTTACCGATACATTTGACAAATGTTTTCTCCAAAAAATTTATTTGACTATTGATTTGATTGTTATTAAAACGATTTGCTTTATTAGTTCCAATACGGCTCACAAATGAAGGCGCAGTTTTGAGATAGCCCTCAAAATGTTGCTTCTCTTGACTCGAATTAATTTTTTGCGATTCTTGTTCTTCAAAACATTCCGCACTATTCGAACAGTTTTCAATCGACTGATTGTCCACCGATTGAATATCGTTTCTAAAGAATAATAAAAGATTAATTAATAACAAATGGTTTCTGAGGCAACCGATATATAAATATAAAATCTATGTTTATTTCATATCTATATAAATGAGTTTCTATTTTCGAGCTATACATTCGGCTCATGTCATCCAATGTTCAATAAACTCTGAATTTAATGAAGAGGTGAATGCGCTATTGCATAATCTTATTCTAATATAATATCAAAAACTATCAAAAACTTTTATCATTTTTTTTCAGTTTCTCTATAACTGAATAGTTCATAAACACTATTGTAGTCTTTCTTTTATATATATTTAACATTAATTTTGAATTAAAAGAAAGATAAATAATTATTTGCCATAGAATTGCTTCTGGAAATGAAGCGATAATAAAATCATAGCAACTATCAAATGAACTTAAATATCAGTAAAACATAACACATTTTTTGCCGCTTCTACTGTTAATCGTAGCCAATCCTCAATCCTCTAGTTGTGATTTGAGTGTATTATAAGAATTTTGATGCAATTGAAAGCGCGCATTAGATTTGTTATCAGTGTTACTAAGATATCATTGTGTGCTTCATATAAATATAAATAGACTAGAATTTGATGAATCATTAACACAAGCAAATGACAAATGCAGTCCAAACTATTAGAATATTTCCGGTTCTCCTTATCGTTACTTTTAAAGTCTAACAAAATTCAATGAAATTTTGGGAAAAAGTAGAACAACATATAGTTTTGTAAATTGTTTTTTTAATATAAATGACATAAACAGCAGTCAATGCCTTTCAATAAGAGTTCATTAAAATAGTTAAGCATTAAATGAGAATTATTACCGCTTTCTTCTGTTGTGTATCTGATCGTCATCAGTGGACAACTCGTGACTCACATCCAAATGAAGACAGTTTTGATCGGGTGAGGAATAGAGACAATCAATCGATGGCTGTGGAGACTGATCTTGAGGTGACTCAAGAGTCTCGGAATAATGATTCATTTTCAAGACGTTTTCGATCATCGGTTCGAAGTCTCGTTTGTTTCCACACTCAGAACAAGTCGATCGTTCGGTCGGATTCAATGAAAAGGTACAAGTCTTACAGCGCCACTGAAGCACTGATGCGTTCGAACCCATCTTTGCTTCTAATCTTCTATGTCTTCTAATCTCTTCTAATGTGCCATCAATTCATTCATTCATTCATTATTTATTTAAATTTAATTTATTTTATTATTATTTACAATTATAACAATTCAATAATCATTAATAATTCGTAATCTCTTAACAAATATAAAGACATTATCAATAATACTGTCTTCCAATTGATATTTAATATTAATTGATATCAATTCATGTCAAATAATAATATTTTTCATATGAATTAGTCTTCGATTCCCTTCAGATTGGACTCAAAATCAAAGAATATTCTAATATTGAACACAATTTCTCAATGAAAACATTGAGCGATGTCTTCATTTTGAATTAGATATCATTTAATTGAAAGAAATACTAAAATATCTTCATTTAATCCATAAATAATTGATTCAAACAATTAGTAAATTATTTAATAAAAAAACAATCATTTAATGGAATTCATTGTTTTGAATGTCTCTCAAAGAAAGCTCTTTATTATGAAAAGCCCTACAGTTTCGTATAGTTTCGTATAGTTTTTGGTTCAAAAACTTATGTTAAGGTTTGCGCAAAATCTCAAATTATATTACTCTTAATGTTGTCTAACAACTAGTTCTAATTATTTATCGAAAAAATCGATTTTTTTTAATTAATTTGTAGTGAAATTAAGTTTAATGAGTGCGAAAATATTTAATAAACAAATTTTTTTAACTCTCGTCATATCAAAAAAGTATTACAAAAAGTTTATGCAATACTTCTCACGATAACGACATAAATAATAGTCATATTTTTTGACTCTATTTTTTTAGTCATTTATGAACTTTGAGTGAATGGACTCTTAACTCGTTTTATTAGAGATGGTCTCAATTTTTTATATTCATCCAAATTATGCTTTAATTATTTTTAAAAATATGATATTATTCTCATGTCTTTAGAAATTAAAAAGAAATTTCATTCAAATATTAAGTCCACTAAATGTATAAATGCTTAGAAATGAGTCACAAATGGTATTAAATATTAAATGAATTGAATAGTGTTTATATTGAAATGTTATGTTTGTCTCTATTAATAGAGTCTCTGTTATTATAGCATTGAGTCTCACATAAAGTTATTTGCATTCAATGCAAGTTTAGATTGAATAGAAAAAGTCTAAGAGTATTAAGTATTAAAGTCTCAAATATGGGCGAATTGTAAACACCCATACATTTGATAGAGAATTAAAGTGCCTTTACTTTTATGTGACTTTACATCAATTGATATCAATTTATTTTTTTTTCATTAAATATTAATTATTAATGCATTAAAAATATTACATTATTATTGAATAACTTTATTATTGAATGTCTTGTGTCTCAACCAAATGATAATAAATGGAACCATTGAGTGGTAAATACTATTGAATGAATTGAATTGTATTTGTTATCGGCTTTTGTCTAACATTTAATTGATTTGTGATTTCAGTCAAAACGTAATCAATAGTAGAATTGATAATAAAATAAATAAATTATCAAAAATGGAATCGCAATCGCATATTGTGCTCGAGGGATGGCTCACTAAATCTCCGCCCGAAAAAAGGATTTGGAAAACAGTCAGTCTTTTATTCAATTTTTTCAATTCTTTTTCTATTCATTAATTCTCTTAATCATCTGTTGATTGCTTTTAAAGTCTCTCATTATTAGTCTCTGTCTTTACATTACTTGAAATCAATATTAATATTATTATGACTTCAATCGTAACGCCATTTCAATCATATCATCCATTAGTGAAACTGTTTTATAAATAAGACATTTGTTTATCGAAAGTCTAAATATTTAGAACAATATTTTCTTTTGTTTAACTTTCAATTGAATGCAATATCAAAAGTGTCTCTCATTTAATGTTTTAATAAACAAAGTATTAATGTTTTTGCTTAAAAAGAGATAGTTTTCGATAAACAGATGTCTTATTATTTAAATTGTTATCAAATTATAACTTAGTTTTGAACAAAACTCTACTTATTGTTTATGTGTTTATTTGTGTGAAATGTAAACAATTTAAGTCCTGAATTAGTCGAGCATTTGGTGTCAATTCTCAATATAAACGTATGTTTGAAACAAATAGTTATAATAGAAATATTTGAGAGATATTGTCCTTGACTTGAAATTGATTTGTTTAGTGGGAAAGTCCTACTAATCATTTATTATTCTAATTCTGTCAAAACAAATTATTATTCATTATATAATTGCTTAGTTTTCAATCATTTCGAGTCAATTCCTTTTAATATCTTAAGCATAACAATTGCATGAAATCAATTCTATTGAAGGTCTAATCAGTTGAACGAAATCAAAAAAGCGCATTAATTGCCCTTTAATTGCTTTTGAGTCAAATTATCGCGTATTGTATTGACTTTATGTGTGTTTATAACTCATTATAAACGCATTCAATATGAAGAAAATTTTCCGTTTTCCTGTTTGAGTCCCTTTTCTCTCACAGTCAGTTCTCTCTCTCTCTCTCACACTCTGTTCTCTCTCTTTCTCTCTCTCGCATTCAATTTTCATCGACTCAATTGAATAAATGATTAATTTTTATGACTTAAATGAAATGTATGATAAGCTAGTTTTTAGTTTAAATAGTTTGTGAGCAAATTCCCAGAATTGATAACAATTGAACATTTGTTATTCCAATACAAAGACTATTGCAATACGAACTTAATTGAATTGACATTTAAAAACTGAGTTGAAATAAGCAGTTATACTGCACAGTATTGAACCGTTATATAGTTATAATGATAATGACTCCCACACAGCACTCACTGCCGCCCAAAAACTTCAATTTATCATAAAATGCAATTCGAGCTAATGTTCTGCTATTGCTTTTCAACTAAAGTTGCATTCATTTTGTTATTGTTCTCTCTTTAAACGAGTTGAAAAATTAGTATTTGAACATAATTTTGCATAACTTCTGGGTATTGACATTCACTTTAAACTGTCAGACTTTGATTTTTTAGTGTAGTATTGATTGCGAAATAATAATAACCTGATTAAGAATGCAATAATTATTTTGAAACAGAATGTTGTGCTTAACACCTGTATTAAAGTAATGTTAAGGGAATGATAGGGAACAAAAAATAGAGTTGATATAGAGTTTATATAGAGTTTATAGACTGTAAGCAATTCAGGCCACAAATGCTAAAACTGGTCTCTCATGCGATTGCATAGCTTTAGGTCATATACTGTTGATTAGCATAACTCAGATATATGTTTATTATTACGAACTACTCGATTAAAACTGCTTTTTAACTGTTGGCCAATTATATCATAACTAATATATAATTTTGACTTAAGTGCTCAACTTTTTTCTTTTTTTTATTGCAATTGCATAGAAATGGCGACGCCGTTGGTTTGTGTTGAAACTGTCGGGACAAATACCAGGACAGTATGTACTTGAATATTATGCTGACCCTACCAGAAGAAAATTGAAAGGAAAAATCGATTTAGACCAATGCGAACAAGTATTGCATTTTGATTTATTTTAAATAATTTTAAACTTTTATTCATTTTTATTTTATTGTCCAATAGGTAGACGCAGGTCTTCAACTTGAACATAGAAAAGAAAATTTTCAGCACATGTTTGATGTGAGGACTTCTAAACGTACTTATTATTTAGTGGCTAAGACTGAAATCGAAATGAATAAATGGGTTGAATGTATTTGTTCTGTTTGTGGCCTTAAAATACATGTCGAAGAAGGAGCTGATGACAGATATTCGCCTCAACCGAGTCAAGAATTTGCGTTCAGTGCGAACAACAGCAACAGTTCGACTAACAGTATATCCACGACATCAACAATAACAATACCCCAAAACCAAACTTCAGAAAATGCGTGTTTAACAAGTTTTAGTCGTGTTTTGACGACTCAGATCGAGGGTCCGTCTGGTCCTTATATACCGATAAGTGAATGCCATACCGGCAAACCTATCAATGGAAGTGTTGCCGATTTAGATAATGTGCCACAACTGCCCACCAAAATAACTCGTGCTCTTTCTGATGAGTGCTATGATATTCCGCGACAACTCAACCCTTTGACTGATTCTAATGAAGACAATAGAGCGACCACTGATCTGCTGAATAAAGTGCCCAAAGCGCCCATAAGTGCCAATAATAGCATAAACAATAAAATGCTTCGAAATTCAATGGATTCGGCGTTAGCCAATCCACCAAAAGTCAATTGGTCGACATATCCGCGCGATTCTGTCGACTCTTTCAACCCGAATGATGTGACGCGTACTTCAGTTCGAAGTTGTAACGCATCAGTTGACACATCAGTCACGACAAGACATTGTAGTGTTAATGACTCAGGATTTGATACACAACGCTCTTCATCTCCATTAAGCAGTGAATTCAGTCGTGACTCAACCATAAGCAATGACAGTAATGCTGTTCCGCCTCCCAGACCACCAAAACCTCCGAGTCTGAGGAAATCAAAGAGCAAGTCAGAGAGTTGTGCGTCTCTGCCCAATGTCTCGGCTTTTTATGACGTGCCCGTCACCGCAGTCGAGCACAATCTAAAGCCTGACGAAGAAGTGTCGCCCACTTCTAAAGTCCCCTTTTCTGCTTCTGTTAGTGATAATTCTCCCAAATCTCCCGATGAATTGTATGACTTTCCGAGAATGCATTCGGACTCAATATCTGTTAATGATAATGAAAGAGAGTCTTTATTAATCAATACAGCGGTTCCGATAGCTTTGGATCGATCGAGTATTAAAAGTTCGAAAAAGCATTCGTATACAAACGCTCCGCCCGGATATTTCGTTAATAAAGAAACTGTTTTCAATTACGAATACAGACCAACACTTATTTCATCACTTGAGGACAATTCGGTTTCACTTCAAAATAAGTTTAATTCTAATGAATTGGAGTCATCGCAAGCAGATAGAAGTCCATTGACGCCAAATTCGGCGACTTATAACAATTTGCCAATTTCTAGTTCCTTACCTAACAGTCTGAGTAGTGGTCCGCCGGCTGTCAATAGAGATTTGAAGCCCAGACGTAAGGGTTCTGATAGTGACGCGAGCAGTACTGCTTTGCCATCACCTACTATGAAAACAGCAACCATTCAATTACAGCCACCACCAGCTCTGACTCGTATTCATAGCGCTCCCACTAAAAGGAGCTTCAGAAAACCGAGGTTTGAAATGAACTTTATTTTTAGTTTAACAAATAATTATTTTTTTAATATGATTTGAATAGAGCTTCGGCACAATCTCATGTCACAATCAATGGCACTCCACCTCGTATCCCATCTCGAAGTTTGCAATATCAACACAATCGCGAGCCATCGACTTCAGAAGATGACGTCAGTTTATGTGGTAATGG
>JAQIWZ010000999.1:0-14255 GCA_034697245.1 Malaconothrus monodactylus
TTATAAATATTATAAATAAGTTCTCATAAACGCTTTTGCGCATTTTTATAACTAATGTTAAACTACGTATTGATGCGTAAAGAGAGTTCGACTAATGCTCATTTGCCATCAATGTTTAATAGTGAGCAACTGGTGTCCGAATAATGGGAGTAACCGATTGCCAAAACTAATAATACATTTCTAGGAAGCAATAGTGGCTTTTGGGAAGCGTTATAATCAATATTTTTATATATATTGGGCTTAAGCATTATTTTAAGCATTATTTTAAGCGTATTTTAATGAGTATTGTGCGTGTGTTTGTTAGGCTTATTTTAAAATATAAAATTTGTGTTGTGTTGCATGCATTTTGCGAAACACTACTCATACACAAAATATATACATAAATATATACATAAATATATTGCACAATTGTTTAATAATTCAAACAATAAATTCTGGCTTTCATTGTCACCATTATGTTTGATATTTCGTGCATTAATTCCGTAAAATGAGTTTTTTATTTTAAACTATTTATAGACATTTTTAAGGCTTGTTCACAATACAAAAAACTATTTCAATCTTGATCCACAATGTATTTTATTGCTTCCCTTCGACTATCGGGCAAATAGTGTGCATCCTGTGACACATACAAAGACATGTAAAGTGCGTGTTGTAATACTTTGACGTGTCTCTCCTTTTGTGTGAGAAGTTCCTCAAAATTATCGTTGCATACTCTGTATTACAATTTTGAAATGTTGAACAACTTTCGATATGTATGCTATGAATCAGTGGCCGATTGCTTGTTATTTTTTATATTTTCATTTTAGTTATTATAATGTATGTCACGAGTTTCCTTCCCCTGACAAGAAAGGTGTGATGTCGCATGTGAGGCAGGAAGTCTAATGTGGTCAAGTGTAACGATAATTCAGTTCCTATCTATTGTCATGTTAAACATGAGCTCTCAAATTCATCCCAAAGACAATTAAACTCCACAAATATATTGTACATTTGGTTATTGTATTGTTTTGATGCATTGATACCTTTGAGTTGATTGTAGTTTTTGCAGATTTTTTGCAGATTTTCTTTTTTCAAACAATGTGAATTTTGATTGTTTGCGTGTCCCACAAAACTTTCAAATCTTTAACACGATAATACACCTGACTTTAGTTTTTCTCTTAGTTATTTTATACACAATTATACTTAAAGTTAAGTTCTGGTTTTGTTACCCCATAACTTAATGAAAAGTGTTTAAAAGCGTGACAAACACGATAGTATTAAAACCAATTCATGCTCAATAATTTTGTTGCAGAATAGCCCGAGTGTTGTACTATCTTAGCAGCTCTATGACCGGATGCTATAATTGAGCTCTCGGTTGACTATCATTTCCCTTGTTAAACATGTTCATATTTTGTTTGCCCGAAACTAAAATAAAAGTTTTGTCTTCTGATGCTCTGCTCATTCTTCCATTCAAAAAATAGAAAGTACTGTAAACTTTTGCTATCACTGCCAATGTTGCGTGAGATGCGATAAACCTGTACCTGTTTTCTAAACTTATTTATATATATATTGAAAGTGTAGAAAAAATTTAGCGCTTAAATTGACCTTCAGGTATGTCATGGATGAGTTTATTTTCATGTAAAACAGATGCACAACAAATTATTACTTCAAAAAATAATGTATTTGAAGAAATATCTATTTCTTTTTTATATAAAATGTATTGTCATCTTTTCACTATTTCGAGCAATGTATTAACGCTGGGATGAATTTCTCATATTTTGATATTGACTTTGACTCCGACTCGTGTCTTCCACACTTTTGTCACTTACTTTTTTGATGCATAATCGCTTTGTGACAGGAAATCCTTTTATAATGTTTGAGGCGAACTATAATTTAAAAGGTATAACACTTACACTACAAACTCACTTAATCATAAAGCTCTACTTCAGTAAGTTATGGAAATATTTGCAAAAAATTTCAACTTTTAAATTACAATTTTGTCTTACTATTATTTGATAAATGCTTGGCTGAGTAACTAAATTAAATGCTTTTTGGTCATTACCACTTTCGAAGGGAAACACAAAGCATACATTCATCACTGGTTAATATAATAAAAAAGAGCTAACATTATGTTTTTCATTATTACTGTTCGTCATAAAGAATACAAATCAAGAATAATATGAAGTATTCAATGAGTTTATATATTAAGGAATAATAACTTGTCTAACTTTATTATTTTAGTAATAATTATTTTAGTGCAATTCAAGCTAAAGTATTTTAGTTTATTCTTCGGAATCTTTGAGCTTATCATTTAAAGGTATCTGACCTGAAAATTTAATTTAAAAGTAATCTCCTATTCAAATATTATATGTTAATAACAACCAAAGAAATAGCTTTTCAACTTTTAAACCTCTCTTAATATGATTGAAAATTCATTCTAAAAACATTGTTACGGCAAATGTAATTATAGAGTAGAATCATTGAAATGATACATTTAAATGATGAGTTTTTAAATTACTTAATAACCAAAATTAGTCTTTCATTTAAACTTTTGTAATTTTCAATTATGAGTTTGAAGCATGATTTATGTTTTGGTCGAGTTGTGTAATTAAAAGATCAGAATTTCACTTTGAATGTCAAAATCAAATCACAAAATTATACTCTTATCAATTAATTACAGTTGTGGCAAAATTCGTTGCGAAATTTAAAGGTTTAATATTCAAGTTTTCAATTGAGTCAACTTTTTCCCAATTAATGTAAGTATATTATAATTGAATGAATGAAAACACTATATATTTAGTTTGATGTAATTTTTCAATATCTTATTTAATGCATAAGATTTTAATGAGTTTAAAGCATAAAATAAGACAGTATGATAAGAATGAACCAAAATTGTGATTTAAAATTAATGAAAGTAAAATTAGACGAACTTCATCTAAATGATAGAAAGATATTTTTCAAATTTAAGATCAATGCTTCTTGAATTTTAATGGAAAGGCTGTAATTTTCACTAATGATTCCAATTCCGATTAAGAATTTCATTAAAAAATATTGAATTTAACGTTTCATCAAAGAAACAGGTATACGACTTATACGACTTTAAGATAATAGTTTTTGAACTACTTTCGAATTTATGTCTCGCTCTCACGGCTAATCTTCAAAGAGAAAATCAAAGTACGAGTAGTTTTGATTAAATCCTGAAAAGGCTGAGAAATTGGTAATGATTTTAATTTAAGTAAATAAAATTGCTATAATCACTGTTTAAATTTGTGGTTAAATTTATTTTGATTAAAATAAAAGCACACACACAACAACAAAACATAAATATTTAAAAAAAAAAGTTCTGATTTAAACGTATACGTGATTTGCTTAAAAGTGAAAAACAATAAAGAAAAAAAAAATAAAAAAAACTAAAACAGTGAATGCCTATATATATGATAATCATGGGAGTTAGTGATGAAATGGTTGGCCAGTAAGTTTGAAGTTTAATAACTGGCTCATAAGTTGCTACTCAACTAAAATGTTCGTTCAAGTCAAATGTCAAGAAGAAGGCTAATGATGTAACACATAGTGTAATATTGCTTGGAGTCAATTCTCTATTGCAACTGAAGAGAGCCATACAATCATTTTTCAGCGCCAATGCGAAACTCTAGCAATGGTTGAGTATAAGTTAGCTTCAAGTTTACTAACTCTACTGCTTAGATATTTTCATCTGTGCTTTGATAGATAATGTTTGAGACCATTTATCATCACAAATAACTCCATAGCTTTATATGTGGGTCTTTTGGACGCCTGATGACAACTTTGACCAAAAAAGTTGGCAAACATTGTATGAACTTTCGGTTAAAAAAAATAATTTTAATAAAAATCTAAAGTATATTTTTGCTGATAATTAAATAATGATATATGGAATAACTTCTTCACACTCTTTAATTACATAAAAGAAATACTGTATAGTGTAGTGTATAGTGTATGACATTTAAACAGTTGAAAATATGCCAAATAAAACTTGAAACTAGTAAACATTTTTAAACATTTTTATTTACATATTTATTTAAGTTTTAATTGATAAGCCCTTTAAACAACTAGTTCTTAGTTCTTGAATGTCAGCATTAATTTGAGAATATTTTTCTTGAAAATTTATTGCAGACCTTTAAGTAAATTAACTTAATATTATTTATGTTGTCATAACAAGGGATAATATGTGAAAAGAAACTAGTTTTTAATAATTTTATATTTATTGTACTCTTTATAATGAAGGCATCAAAATTCCATTTATGTATTTTTACTTCAATGAGATTTAGTGATTGCTCAAATAAATTTATGAAAAATACCTAAGAATTGAATCTAAGCTTTAACGAATAATAGATAAGTGAAATAAAAACTTAAGAATTGAATCTAAGCTTTAACGAATAGATAAGTAAACAAAAGATCAACTTTTTCCTTATAGTCTCGTTAGTCGTTAGTCTCGTTTATTCCGACTTTAAATCTCATTTTAAGAGTATTAATCTTTTATTACAACTTTAAATCTAATTAAAATTAACCGTTACATTAACAACAGCTTTATTTGAATAATGAATAATTGCATATAACTTGTTGAAAGTTGACATTTCATATGTGCCAAAACTTCTTTATTCATAATAATTTATAATAATTTATCATTAATTCGATTGAAATGAATTAATGCACCAATGAATTAATGCACCAATGAGTTTATTCCAAAATTAGTTTTGTGCTACAAAGGGTCACACATATAAACTCAATTATATTGAATAATTTGCTAATTAACATAAGCGCCCACTTATTTAAGACCAAATAAATCGAGCATAACTTAAACGACATTTAAGTTAATCCAAATTTAAAATCAAACTCATGGGAACGCTATCAAAAAGCTTTGATCCATAGAAGAGAAATATTTGATTATCAAATTTTAAATGATTGCTTCTGTAAATATTTCTGTTTAACAGGTGAATTGGGCTTTACTAAGACCTAATATCATTCTTGCGTGTTCTCCAATTGACATCTATTTTTTATTATATCTGCTGATAACTTGAGTGCGCACGAAATATATAAAAAAAAGTGCTATAAGAGTGCTATATATCTGTATATACATTGGAAAAAAAATATTATTTGCCAGTTGAGGATATAGCTTATGAATTTAGTGTTCAGTAAACTAAGTATAAACTTATATACATTATAGATCTAATGGCCGTTTATGCCATTCGAGTACATCTTTCAATATAAATGCTCTTCAAGTTCAACCGTTGGATTTAAACTCCACTAAAGTCAATGGTTAGGCTTTAAATGAGCCAACAGTCAAACCACATCAATACTGAGCTCGTAATTGATAAAATAAATTCAGCTCTTACTCAATGTTCTTTATAAAACTAAAGCAATAAAGTTATTATTAAAACCGTTGATAAATTTATTAGTTTATTAGTTAAACAAACATAAGCCGTGAGAGTAGAAATGTAAACATTATATATATTATATATATTATGAGACAAAAGAAGTAATACATTTTGCAGTTTATTATAATTCCCATACACGAATAGACATTCTGTTTATTTTAGACAGAACTCAAACAATAGGCCACAAACCAGAAAGTGTGATATCAACCAAATACTGAATACTTATAATTTTATCTCTTTAAGACAATGCTTCATATGTATGTCCTATTATTATTATTTAAGCTCAATCCTAACTTTTAGGTAAAACAACACATTTTGACTCTATTGTGCACTCGAAAGAGGATTTTCAATCCAGAATAAATTAGTTCTGACAATAGTTGGACATACATTTTGGCAGTTATATTATAAATGCACTCAAATAAATCCACAAATATTAATGTTGATATATTTGACATAAATGAGTCAAACAAAAAGTGTTTCGATAGTACGCAAGTAGAAAAAAATATTTAAAAATTTTTAGATTTTCAATTATTGAAATTAGTTTTAAATTGAAGCGAATATATTTCATTGTATTCAACAAAGACTTCATTTTAAGAAAAGAGAGAAGAAAAAGAAAATCATTTATTATGTGCAACTTCGATATGACTTTGATTTAGATGAAAAAAAGTCAATTGTTGTCAACTTTCTTCATTCATTGATCGTATACAGCGATGTTTGGAAAAGTTGGTGAAAAAAAGCTAAGATCAGTGTTCACCTATACTAGTAGTAGTACTATCGTAGTGTTAGCCATGAAAAGGCCTCTTTCCGATTCCAGTATACGAGATTGCTTTGGATACTGTTTCCGTTGTGATATCTTCTATCCTTTGAAAAGTTACAGCTTGTGATGCTTGTGATGCGGCAATAAAAAGAATCACTTATACAGTATGTGCTCGTGAAATAGTAAAAGGCCATTGAAGGCTAAGGCAATAAGACTTAAGGAACAGAGAATGTTGTTGTATTCCTAAAGCATGTGCCTCTTTACCAGTGCCTCAACAGTGAATTGCTTATCGCAAATCCATTACTACCTTAACACAATACATCCATATTCAATGAGTATTTTCCGGTAAACATCAGAGAGTATTCAGAACTGTTTCACTTCAAGTACTATTTTTATATTCTTATGCTATAGAGTAAATAATGTCTACTTTTTGATACTTTTACAACAAGTTTCTCTCCGGAATATGCAATACGTCGTTATCGCACTTAACGAATAGTATTTATAAATTCAATTATTATCTTTTAATGTGAATATTGTTCAAACTTCAATTATTGATAACAACTAAGTTAATGCCCTAATCATACTTAATGTTTGCAATCAATCAGGTCTAATATACGGTCGAATTTTTTCTCCATTAATTAATTATCAAGGATTAAAGCAGAAGAAAATTTCACGCTTACTGATTATAAGTACAAATAAGAAATTATTACAACTAATAACATATGAACATTAACTGAAGTGAGTGTAGACCTAATTCTCAATTCAAAAATGCGCACAACTTGATAGCCTGTTAGTTAGTGGTGAGCCATTACATTATATCATTTTCTATCCTCAAAACACACACAGAAATGGCAGCTGTTTACGATTTTCCAGTACAGCGAACGCAAAATTAGGTTAACGATCATAAAATGTGATTCTCATTCCCATCGCTGATCAACGCATTCTTAGGCATCAGAACCCCTGTCAGTTCTTGTCAGTCGCGGACCCGCTGAGGAATCGCTCGATTGAGAAACACATTCCCCAATTAGAATCAGATGAGACGCGAGTTTCAACTGACGAGTTTAATTTATAATTACACGCTTGATTAACATTTCCTATCATAATGTTTTCAATATATATATAAATATATGATAATCTCTATCATAAATATCATAAAATATCGATTTAACAAGGAATGAATGCACAGCTTTTTTTATTTTTCTATCTTATTTTTTTCTCCGCATTTTTACTGCCCTTTCAATCAAAAATGATTATTTACACCAGCCTTTGAATAAGATATATTGCAATTCAAATTTTTTTCGCACAAATAATAAAAATAACATATTTTCCAAAAAATGATTCAAATTCATTATTTATATTTTTTTCTTCATTCATTATAATTGAGAAAACAATTCAATTATTATAACTTATATCATGCGTTAACATATATTTATAATAATAATTATCGGCTTAAATGAGAAATATTTACAAAACTCAAATAAAATTTAGTAAATTTTATATCTTATTTCATTTTCAAATTACATATTTGTTTTGTGTTTCATAAGAGTGTGATTCTGATCAGAGTTTTATTTTTAACATTAATATTTAATTCTATGTAAATGTACACATTGACAGTTTAATTCATGTTCTTATATTATAAAGTTTACCAAAATGTTTCAATTATTAAATTCTTCTTTTGGTTACTTTTCTCTATATTTTTTTTTTCAAATATTTGGAAGATTTGTAATGTAAATGAAAAACCAAACTTCAAAAATATGAAAAGTCTGACTAATTATAAATAAATTAAATAAATAGAGAGATTTGAATACGTTTTTTGGTTTTTATAGAACATTCTTCTGTTTCTGAACTTTTAATATTGTATTTGAGTTCAAAAATCAGTTAAGAAATACTATTAAATAGATGTAGAGTATATTCAAAAAGCATAACAGAAGAGACAAAGAGAGTAAGAATTAAACAACGATATTATGCATTAAAAAGACCTTTCAAAACGATCTATTTTTGTCATATGAAATTGTGTTAATTGATAGAAGATTTATGTTGTTTTGCCTCTTTGTGTGAATCCCACACAGAGTTATGAAAATAACTATTAATTTTGTTCTTATATTATTTATGAGTTGAAATTTTTGCTTCAAAAGCAAATTGTTATAAAGGAGTCGTTTATCAGTAGTTTTTCAAAAAATTGCTTTTGATTTCATTGCTTTTGATAATGAAATAATTTTCAACCCAATTGTTTAAATACAGTAATACTTCTATTTAGAGATCAGACTAAGACTTTCAGAAAATAATACTAACTTTGTTTAGTATAAAATGAGTAAAAAAGATTATTTAAATGATAATTAAGTTTTTTGTTCAAATTTTTAAGTGGTTTTTTGTGTTTTAATAAAACATTTTATTTAGTAGATTAGAGAACATGAACCAAGACTTCAAGTGTACATACATTACAGCACAATCTGAATGTGATGAACAAATTAAATAAATAGTTATAAATCTCGAAAACCTTTTATTTGTTCAGTAAAATGTTTGTGCATTTGACTTATACTGAAAGTTAGTTTCTGTAATTTATGTTTTAATATCAAATCATGGATAGAGTCGCCTATTTGTGAAGAGCGGTATAAGTTATTAGCCTTATCTACTAATCGAATATAAGTTTGTGTATGCAATTTAATAGAGTTAAGTTACAGTCGATCCCGTTTATAGTGTTCACTAAAGTCGGGTATTCACTACAAACGTATTTAATTTCACTATAAATTAACGATCGGTGCGGAGAATCCGTTCACTATAAGCGGGTATTCACTATAAACGAGATCGACTATAATATAGTGTCTACCATCACATTTAGTAATTTAGATAATATTATTATTTAAGTTGTCCTCAATTTAATATAATAAACTGACCTCACTTTAAGGCAACTTCATTTTAATAGCTGATGTAAACTCAATCTTTAATAGGAACGAGTTGAAGGATGATGTTGAGGCTGGACTACATCACCATTCAGTTGGTTATTGTCAGTATTGAAAGTATTGAAGTATTGAAAGTATTGAAAGTATTGAAACTATTTTCAGTAGACGACAGCCATAAATAACTTATTGTCAAAATAGGCGCACAAATGATATGTTCGTCAATTATTTGATGTTTTTTATTTGTTTCGTTTTGTCTCTTATTGAACCACAAGAAATCTTACAATTGTCTCATTAATTACAATATTTCTGTACAGTTTATAGTCTCTGTTATTATTATAGTATGATTTGGCGCTATTAGTGTTTAGCCACTATTTATTTCTCTCATGCCTTAATTCATTTTGTAAGTTCATTGACAACTTGGGTCTCACATTGTCATGATTTGTTACTATTGCCATTAGTGCCCGAAACAGTTCTTTCACCAATACTAGTAATTGTCTTATTAATTGCTGCGATGCTGTCAGTTGAAGAGCCCGATAGTGAAACGCCAGCCACTGCTGCGGCCGCAGAGCGCAACCTATTCAGTGATGATTCTGCTGCAGCTGCTGCCAAATGCGGTGGAACACCACTATGACCTCCAGCAGGTCCTGCGGCAGCCAAATGACTCATAATTGCAGAGGGAGGACATGGATATAATGGAGAAAATGCTGGTGGCGATGGCTGAACGCTGAAGTTACCGGGATTGTACCAGTGAGGACCTCCTGGCTTCGAATATGGCGACGCTAAATACTCAAGTCTTGCAGCTCTATTAGCTGCTAATGCGGCCGCTGATGGGGATATGGGTCCGAGACCAGCACTTGGACCTCCCGGTATTGCTTTATTTGTTGCAATTGTTTGTGGCAATGGTAGTAATGATAAAGAGGAACTATTAGTACTCGTAGCCGTGTCTACGATAGACCAAATTCGTGGCTTATTTGATGGCATTGTGTGGTGCGGGTGAATGTGATGCGAGTGATTATTTAATGCACTGCCGTTGTTTGCAGATTGTGACACATCCGAGTCTGAGAGTGAGCCCACATCAGAAAGAGGTGATCCCGTTTCACGCCTTTTACTCGAATGGCCGTCAGGATTGGAGTCTTCTTCAATGTCAACGATGTCACTATCACCTGAACATAAAACACAATTGTAATTAAGAAAACAAAAAGAAACATATTGTCAGTCATTGAACTCAAAGCGCAGGACATAAAAGAAAAATGATTTGATGTAAAATTCATATTTTGACTGATAAAACAAAGAATCTTCAACCTTAACGTCTATGTCACGGAATTGTATTACCAGACGGTTAATTAATTTTCAGATATCATTATTGTTTGTTATAAGAACTGAACAGAAGGCATACAAAAGCAACAAAACAATAGAAGGTAAAAGAATTCGTCGACTATAAATAATTATTTGTAATGCGACCGCACAATCACTCGAGTGGGACAATCAAAATTAAAATGCAGAATAGAGAGAGACTAAATTAGAGGCGAATACTGGTAACAGCAATATAGGCACACAATATACAGGCTTCACAACCAATATATTCAGTATATAATGTTAGCTAAAAAGATAATTTTAGTGATGAGCGCAGTAGTGCTTTAGTAATATTTTGGTCGCAAAAATGTCATTACACGCTCGGCTGATAGCAACTAACTTTGCAAGACTTGCATTTCGCATTAGCACACGGGTTAACCTAATGTATAATCATCACCTGCTATGCACTTTATTTTCTGAGAGAGAAAGAGAGAAAGTTGTAGAGAGTGTGTAGTTCTAACTAACACACAGAGGAGAGGATGTTCAACACTAATTGGAAACTAACTCACACTCATTGGGAACTCATAAATACATAACAAATGTATACAATTAATTAGCTGACCTTCATCTCTCCTTTGGGACGAATTAGTTCCATCTCCATCTCTATCTCTGTCATTAATACCACTTCCAGAACCATCTTTTCCATCGGCGTCGTCGTCATCATCGCATCTATTTCTTGGAGACCAAGTCATTTTGTTTTCTTTTTTAAGTCTTCTCCTGGCATTTGCGAACCAAGTGGACACTTGAGTCAATGTCATTTTTGTGATAATGGCCAGCATTATTTTCTCCCCTTTTGTCGGATATGGATTTTTTCTATGTTCGCTCAACCATGCCTTAAGTGTACTCGTCGTCTCTCTTGTGGCATTTTTACGTCGAGCCCCATTCAAATCCATGCCATACCTGATCACAATATAATGAAAATGCATTTTTAACAACAACTCAAATCTCAGCACTTTTACGGTTACGATTGTTTAGCACTAAACCTATTATAGTTTGCAATTTTTGATAATCGATTCTTGAGAAATATTTAGCTGAAGTAGGATTTAATGTTTGTTAGAGGAAAAAATACATTACTTTTATTGTGTAAAATCTTTTTTTGATAAAGAGTATGTGATAATCAAATGGAAAGCAAAATATTATTGCAGTCATACCTGATATTAAATAATAGCATAAAAATATTAAGTACTATTAATGTCTTCGAGAAATAAAACCGAACTAAATGTCAAACATTCTTAGAAGAAAAAACTATCTTATCTTCATTTATATTTAACAAAATACCAAAAGTTTTACAACAAAACAAGAAGTTAACTAAAAAAAGTTAAGAAAAACTAATGTTTAAGTAAGGTATAAAAAATCGTGAACTAAGCAATTCTGTTCACTTTAATCCTGATTAAATGAGTTTTTTCGAGTGTATTAATCATTTGTGAAAAATTTGAAGAAATTGAAAACTTGAAATTTTGAGCGCTTTATTTTTACGCTTCAACACAACAGCGGCAAAATAGACTCCAAAAAGGAGGCATCAGTTGGATAATTGCCAAATAGATAGAGAAATAGTGTGTCTGTTCACTAGACTGAGAATATATAGTTATTATATTTGGAAAGGAATTATCACCTTTTTATTTAGCAATTATGTACTTTAGTTTTAATTAAAAGAGAATATTTTACAATAATTTACTTTTTCTGTGCACGTTATTGAAAAGTAAAAACTAATAATTAACTTCAATTCACTTTTTTTTGTATGAGATTTTATTTTTCATAATAAGTCTCTTTAACTTATTGTTAGTTAAAATATATAATATTTCGTCTAAATATATCTATTTTCATACCCAATGATTTTCAGCAAATATAAAGCCGAAAACAATAGTTTAATGATATAATGTCGAAAATTTCATTTAAATTGAATAGAAAGCGAAAAAATAATTTCCCCTAAAGCTTAAACTAGCAGAAAAAAGCTAAAGAAAAGTTTTCAAACAATTTTACGGTATATAAACAGTAATTAATCTTTTTAAAAGCTACTGAAGATTTACTTCTTGTTAATAACTTCAAAATATAATCATTCATTAGTGATAATAGAGATCGATTGACGCCTAACTTGATCAATTTTTTATAAAAAACTAACTATTATGCACTTTGAAAACAATTTGAATGACCCCTACATGACGAATGCATATAACATGAATCGATTGCGATGACATTTTTGATCCAATTTGTAGTAATGATGTAATTCCATACGTTTATACTTGAATATATCCACTGATATTTCAGCAAAAGAAATTTCAGTATAGAGTTTATGTCACGCAATTGGAGTCTCAATACACCCAAAAGCAAGATTTCAATTTCAAACAGCATTAAATGAATAATCTAAGCATATAGTGCTTTAGTCCCTAATGTGACTGTGAATAAGATTAAGTTCGTCAATATATACTTGTGCAGGAATGCTAGTTGTGATGCTGTTGCAAAAATAAAGATTCTATGAGAGTGTTGGAGTGTATGTGTGATCCCATTAGTGAAACCCGGCATAACATCTGTCGCAATAGTACATATATGCAGATGAAATTTTCATCAAAATTTTATGCGTTTACGATTTACTTTTCAAAGTAAGATAAGTGAACGAAAAATTTTGAGAAGAGAAAGAGAGGAAAATAAAAATTTAAGCAAAAGTGCTGCACAAGAAGTAGAATACTTAATATACTGGTAAGAGTGATAAGTTAGCTGACGAGTTATGTACATCAATGTGTGTGTCTGTGTGTGTCTATGTGTGTGTGCAGTTGCTATGAATATCAGATTATAGCTTGAAATTTCTCTAATCTTTTGCATTTCAATTAGAGTTTTCACTTAATATAAAATTCTAGTTATAGGTCAATACTTTACTTACCCATTAGCAAATGGATAACCAGCTAATGCTCCGCCGTCATAAGGATAATACATGGATGCGGCGGCAGCGTATGGCAGATTTCTCCAGGCTTCTAAATTTTCTTTCAAGTCAAAACCATTCGCCTGTTCCATACAGAGAGACGCAAATGACAATAGGAAAAGAAAAAGAAAAAAAAAGAAAAATTATTATTTGAGCATTTGGTCAAGACATCGAAACACTAAAGACATCGACACACTAAAGACATCCAAACACTAAAGACATCCAAACACTAGTGTCATAGTATATAGTCTAATGGTATATACAGTGGTAATGTTTTGATCATTTGGGTCATGTTATGTTCTGTCAGTGATTGCAATAAAAGTTTATCTGAAGGTTGAGTCCAATTTCATTGAGTTAGTCATATATTGCTGACATAAAGTGAGTATTGGAGACTTTGTCCCTCATCAATGTTGACGACATTAAATACATTTGGAGAACAAGATCAGCCTAATAGTAGTTGCATTACATACTAGTAGAACCTATAATGACACAAACATTGACGAGATCTTATTCATGTCTGATTACTAGCCAAAAACGATACCGCCTCTACTCATAAAACTAAATCAAAAACTGGTTAATTCAAAATTTCTCTGACTTGCTATGAAGATTTTTTTAAAAAATTTTGCTGTTGGGTGTGTGTTGATGACAAGTGTCATTACTGATTGAAATCAGTTCGCCTTTGAGTGTAATTTATATGCCATTCATGCAATATATCCGGCTGTTTCCAAAAGTAATGAGATAACGAAAAATTATTTTGTTATTATCTGATTTGCTGGGCTCATGGGCTCACTCAAAGCTTGTGAGTCTGTGACTTTGTCAGCTTATTTTATTTTTATATTTTTATATTTGCCAGTGATAGTGGAAAATGTATACTAAAGTATACTAAAGGTATGTTATATGAGTTTTAGGTTTGCACCATTTAACGTGAGGTCATTGAAATAAAA
>JAQIWZ010001000.1:0-14250 GCA_034697245.1 Malaconothrus monodactylus
TCTCGTCTCGCGAGACAAGACTAGACCAAATTTTCAAGTTATTTTTGAGGCGAGACGGGACGAGACGAGATGGGACGGGACGAGACGGGATGGGACGAGACGAGACCGAGCCTGTATTTTCATGACTACTATACACTCTATACTATTGTTAGCGACATTAATAAAGAGTAGTGTATTTTTAGTTATAATAAAATGTTAACATTCAAGTTCTGGGTCAAGGAAACAAAAGATTCTATTGAATAACAGATATGTTACTTATAATGACTTAAATTTATTTCAATGATTCGCTGATACTGTGCTAACCATTAGTAGTGACTAACTTTCTTTATTACAGTATTTTATTATTTTATTATTACTTAATTCTAGCCTTTGAATAATTGCAAGAAAAGAAAATAAACTAATGTTTAAAAACTGATGTTTATTTTCATTCTCATAACAAATAAAGAAAAGATTGTAGTATTTCATTAAAACTAATTCTTCAAATTTATGAGCTCTCAACTCATACCATACCATTAGCGGTACATTTTGAGAAGAAGATTATAACTCTTTTCTAAGTTATAATCAAAATCAAATGCGTGTAATTTAAGAGAAGCATAAATAGTAAGTGTGAATATTAAAAATTTGCCAAAACTATTATTTCACCTCATTTATTATCATTATTATTCATCTGTTTCTTAACAGTTTAGAGAGAAAAAAAATAAATTCTCTAATCGTTTATAATTTCTGATAGAATATAAAATAAAATTTTTTCAAAATGAAGCCAATTTACAACTAAACCATTATTTGAGAAATAGGTTGAGAACATCAGTTTCACAGTTATGCGATTGTGAATTTTGTATATAATGTAGTAATAACTGTGTGCCACATAACTTATAGCAGTTTTTGTTTACAGACGTGTAAATATTGATCAATTCAATAAATAACAATAAGTCAGAAAAAAACATTTGATCATTCATTCGATTGATATATTGGAGCATTCATTGAATTTTTTATAATAACATCAATCACAGGAATAAATATTAAGTTGAATTAATTGTTCGGACGATAACCCGTTGTTTAAATAGAGAATAAATTATTAAAATAAAGTCATTAACTCAGTTAAAGGTATAATCAGTTGCAAAAAACTTATAAAATTATCACTTTCTCGATTCATTTCTCATAACAAATATAACTTTTAATAATCTAAATCTATAAGTTAGTAACCGTTTAATTAGATTGAATTTATGGCATAACTGTGAAGATAAAAGTATTGTAACAATGCATTGAATACATTGTGACAAATATAGCAATATTTTATACTTTATGGTTCTCTTAATTATCAATATTTGGGACATTTTTTAAGTCTAATAATTTTAGTAGCTTAAGGGTATAACTATTGAGCTATGACTGCATTGAAAACAATTAAAAACTTCGTTGTAGGCCAAGAGTCAGGAAGAGAGAAGTTTCGAAAGTACAAGTGGTGGCATAAAATTACTTTCACATTTAATTACCAACGTGAAATAAATATTATTTTATTATTCATGTAATACTACATGTATATTAATAATTATTTATCGATTAATAAATAATTTAATATTAGAAAGTTGGTCATTGAGGTTAAGACCACAAACAGTGATTTGCATATAGAATATTATTTTATTCTATAGTATTATTACTTATTATTTTATTCTATAGTAATATATGTGATGACATACTTCTTGATCGTAATTATATTTTCCATATCTTTGAAATTCGTTTAATTACAGTCATTTCACTAGTAATTCAATATAAATATAGTCTTACTTCAAAATTACTATTTGTTTATCACTTAATCATTGCGGAAAAAGAATAAAGTTTTTAAAGTTTTTAACACTTATTCTCTTTTTCTTTGAAATTAAAAAGGAGTTAATTTTTTAAACGTTTTACAGCTTTTAAGAAAATGTTAATTTCGATTCCTGATTGATTTGATCGAAGATTAAACTTAAATGGAACAGATGGAACGGTCAACTATAAAATTTTATTTTAGCCATTCTGCCAATGCTGTCAAACAAGTCAATCAAAATAAATTACTACCTGTTGAATAGAATAAGTTATTCATTAGGACTGAGGCTTTTCAGAGGACAAAAGGTGAAAGTGAATTCTACAATATATTATCTCATTATTGGGTAATATAATCAAAATTTTAGTAATACAGTTAAACCTTTCTATCTTGAACATGTAGATAATTTATTTTTTTAATTAGTTCTATGTTATTTCAATAAGTATGTTTTTAAAAACCACCTATCTACATGTTCAAGATAGAGAGGTTTAAGTGTATTGTGAGTAGAAAAAAGATAATAAAATGAATAAATTAAATGCAATTTAATGAGTTCGCTCATTATCTAATTGTCTCCAAACTGTTATTTAATTCAAAATGTCATATTAATAACAGAGTAAAAAAAACTTAGTTTTAATCTCTTATTAATGTAATTGGATTATGAGTATTGTTTAAATATAAACATTTAGTTCCTGGCATTTCGAGTACCAGTACAGGAATTAGATTTGCATTCAATCTTTTTCATGCTTTTATTCCATAAAGATTTGTAATTTTTTATTTTCCTAAATATTTTTATGGCTTTTTTGTTGAGGTCCATAAGTCTATTAACTATAACTGCAGAACAAGTCATCATTAAAATGAACTTCAATTTAATTGATAAAAAAATGTATACAAAGAAATACAACAAAAAAATTACAAAATTGTCATCCTTTTCTGGTTTTATGAACACAAAGGATAATTGACATGACATTCAAGTATCTATTTTTCTTATTTTTTTGAACAAAATTCCTATTAATCTAACATTAATGCCAGAAAATCCTGAATATCAAAAGTGATTTTAACTGATCGATAAATCAAAAAACAAATGATATAATAATTATTAGTTAAGTGATTAAATCATCTTTTGGGCATTTAGGGTGAATGAACCTAAGAGTTCATTTATTTAGACCAAAAAATACTCGCCTTTTCGTTTCGATCTTGAATATTAGCTAATGTTAAAAGCATTTAATAAGGAAGGCATGTTCCACATTTCTTGGATTGGGGATTAACTTGAGGTAATGGGGTGTTCGCTCCACTGATTAGTCTATGTTCACTAGTATATAAAGACTTTTATGCATCCCATTAACTTTCGAATCATTGCACGCATTTCATAGAAAGTCAAGTGAGTGATTGTTATAATAAATGAGAGTTGAATTTATTTTTTATAATAATCATTGTTTCGAATTGTTTTATATTCTTAGTAAATATGAAGCTCATTATATTCGGTTGTCTCATCACAATTACTATCGCACAACATTACGGTGGTGGTGGTTTTGGAGGTGGTGGAGGTCATAATTTTGGAGGTGGTGGTGATTATGGCGGACAGTCTCATATAGGAGATGGTGGCTATAGTGGAGGTGACGGTGGATATGGTGGCGATGGTTATGATGGAGGAGATGCTGGTGGCTATAGTGGAGGAGACGCTGGAGGTTATGGTGGAGGGGATAGTGGTTATGATGGAGGAGATGCTGGAGGTTATGGAGGAGGTTATAGTGGAGGAGATGCTGGAGGCTATAGTGGAGGAGATGCTGGAGGTTATGGTGGAGGTTATGGTGGTGGAGATGGTGGTTATGAAGGAGGGGATGCTGGAGGTTATGGAGGAGAGGAAGGTTATGGAGGAGATTCATACGGACAATCAGGCGGTTATGACGATGGAGCAGCTCTTTATGCACAGGCCGCTCATGGAGCTGGTGGTTATGGAAATATGGGTGGATATGGTGGACATGGAGGTAATGTTTATTGATCAGTGCAAATGAAGATAATTTATTTGAACAACATGTGATATTTGATGATTGTGTAGCCATTTATGACCGGAAATAAATTCAAATGACCGGAAATCAGTTCAAATGACCGGAAATCAATTGAAATGACCGGAAATCAATTCAAATTATCATTCTATTAGTTAATTGTATATAATTGTTAATAATTATCATATTCATCAAAATTCTGTAGTAATAATAATAATAATAATAAAATTACTCCTTATTTATAAATTTTGATTAATTTATTTAACGAATGTTTAATCGAAGAACTTGAAAAAATACAAAATTTGAAATCAAGATTAGATTATTTTTTTTATTTTATGCTATAATTTCTAATCATTACTCATTTAATGGTCAATCTTACTGTCAGTCCAATAATTTGATAAATGGAGCACTGCTTTCAAAAGACAAAATAGAGTATAATTAAAGAGATAAATCTCATTTTCTTTTATTTATCTGCACTGAATAAGATCATTGACTGAAAACAGGGAAGACTAGAAGTATTGTAAATTAGATAATATTTGTTTCAAGTTTTGAAATTCCCTCAAGTATTCGAATGAAAGTTTGAAAAACTTAAATAAAAAATATTTTGCATTTAAATGCAATCATCAATTAATACAAGAGATAATGACTTAAACGAGTTTTAATAAAGAAAATGGAAAAACACTACAAAAAATATTACAACTTGTAGTGCAATTTCAGTGTGAAATCCATGTTGTTTTTGTGTCACCGTTAGTTTAAAAATAATTACTAGTCTTTTATCAAACGAGGTTATACTCAATAAAATTCGGTAAAATTTCTTATCAATGTTTGATTTAGTAAAGGTTTCAATTATTGATGTTGTCATTATTTAATTTTATTGCAATTTCATTATTAAGCTATTGAGGAAATCACACTTTCAAAAGATTTAGACTTTCTTTCGAATTGAAAGTTTAATTAAAATTTATTGAAATTTAATTTTAAAAAAAAGGTGAACTATTTTTTTCAGAGGGAATGAATGTTTCGACTCAAAACTTTTGAACTTTTTTTCATTTCAAAAGCACACAAAGTTTTACAGAAAGTATTAACTGAAATAAAAACTTTCATTTTCTATTGACAAATGATTACTTTAAAAATAATGATATCTTGATTGATAACATAATTGGTTATAATAAAAAAGAGAAATATATTGAAGTTTAAGGCTTTGAGACCAATAAATTGTAAGAGATTTTTATATTAGAGTTCATTTGTTAACTTACTTTCAACTGCAAAGCCTTTGTTTCTACCAATAAATTTTTATTATTAAAATCTTCGCAAAAATTATCTCAATTATCGACAATTATTGAACTCATTCGTTAGCGAAAACTTATTTGTTAGCAATATTGATGTCTATATTAAAAACTTTTTCAGCTCAAGTACAAAATATTTGAGCTCTAGTTTGAAATCCAAATGAACTGAAATTAATTTACAAATATTTCTGAAATTAAAGGATAGAAAAATTATCGAAATTAAATGTTACAACTCTTTTAAAACTAATTTTAAAAAATAATAATCCATAAACTTTTATTTTTATTAATTAAAAATTTCTAATATTGAATATCGCATTAATTTTCCTCAAATGACACACAAATGAGACAGAATCAAGTTCTCAAACTCTGGCAAATTGAATTAATTAGAAACTATTTTTAACATATAAAAAGTTAAGTAAAGTTTAAAGTTTGAGTGAAACCTACACTCAATTAATAAGTGCTTAAGTAGTATTTACTTAATAAAATATTTCTTAAGGCTTCTTAAGGTTAATCTAAAAGTGATTTGATAGGAAAACATCCTTTAGAAGAAGAAAAATGAAAAACACACGAAAAAGCCATTAAACGCAAGCAAATGTGTAACAAGGCATTAAAATAGTAAACGTTTAGCCGGAAGAAAAGTTCATTGGTATTGAATATTCAGTATTGAGTGTAATTATGTTAAATTTAAAAATAGTGCAAATACCACTACAACCTAGAGGTCAATTTTGCATTCATTCTTAATTATAAACAAGAAGACATCATAAAAACAAGAAGACATCATATAAACAATATATATGTTTCATCAAAAGACCCGAAAACTTCTCAATTTTCTAGCAAATGAACTTTTTTTTACAATTAAAACTATGTTAACAAAGATTACTAAAGCTTTTTATATCGAAGATCAAAGTTTTGAAATATGAATTGAAAACTTATTTAGGATTAAGGAAAATATAGTTAAAGAAAAAGTATCTTAAATAGGAGAATATGTTTAATTTGAGAATAATTAGTGCATAAAGTGCATAAAGTGTAGTTATTTTATAGTATTATTTCTCCATCTAGTGACTGTTCAAACAAAATATAAGAATATAATTCAAATATCTTACCATTTTAGAGATAAATTAGAAATAAACTTTTGATTAGAAATTGGTTATGAGGAATTGAAGAGAAGGGGTCATAGTTTGTAGTTCAATAGGTCATAGTTTGTAAGGGTTTCATAAATAACAACAATAAGTTTTCTATTAATTAACAAGTATTTTACGATACTTTATAATTGAAGTGAACGAAATGTTTAAAAACTTATGTCTAATTATGAGATTTTTACATATAGTTCAAAATATAATAATTAGACTAATTTTTATTTTAAAATCATAAATAAAGTTTAGAAATAATGAGGAGTTTGTTGTAAAGAGTTTGTGAAAATTGCAAACTTGAAGATATTGAACTAATTTTTGTATAGATATTATAGATATTAATCTGAATTATTTATAATAATGAATAATTCATGTAATAGTATCTTAAAAATGAGTTATTGCGTGAAACAAGGGTTATATTATTTATTAAAATTATATTGACAGTAATTATATCTTTCCGTAAGTTTTGGTGTAATTAATCATAACTGGAATCATCAAAATATTTTGAAAAATTGCGCTCTAATTTCGGCTATTCGTGATATATTGACTGGTTTTATAATAACATGTATGCAATCATTGAAATATTTAAATGATTTGATCTTTCTGAATATGATTTATTGATGAGAATAAGCTATATCTTGATATAGTTTAAGCTTAATTTCATACGTAAAGCGTGATTTCAAATAATTTTTAACATCAATTTAAATGATAATATTGAATATCATTTATTTTATTGAGTGAAATATTAAATTCTGATTGAAGTTAATTCTCATATTTAACAAGACTTTAATAAAAAGGTTCAATAATTCTTTTTGAGGAAAAAATTTGAAAAATCTGTGACGAAATAAAACTTTATTGATAGACATTTTTACACAATTATTCTTAACTTTAGCACAATCTCGAAACCTATTCCTCGAGATTTGTGTATAAATTAGGCTTAAAATTAAAATTTGCTAAAAAAACATGAGATTGAAATAGTAGATAAGACAAAATTAAAAAAAGATTGATATGCGATTAAACGTAAGATTTTCAGGTTTTCATAGTTAAGTTCACTACATAGTTAAGTTCAATTATTGTTTCATCTATTAATAACGTATAATTCTTTTTCGTGGTGATTATTAATGAGCTGTAATTTAGGAAGAAATGTATACTAAACACTATTTTTTTTATATTAATATTCTATGGAGCAACCTTAACATTTTATAGTGATTAACATTGAATTTTGTTCCGTAGATTTCAAATAGAATTTGTTATTCAAATAATACTAACATTTTTAAGTAAAATTTTTTTAATTCAGTTCAAATGAATAACTTCATTAAAACCTAGTTACTGGCTAAAAGAACTGCACAATTATTGTTTAGAGATTATTTTTATTATAAATTTCTATATACTTTTAAATTAATAATAAGTTTACAATCATTTGAATAATTATTAACTTAAAGTTTATGATTATCGCAGAAATAGGTATGCAAGCAGTAAATCCTAACGTTTAAAAACCTTAAAATTATGAATGAGACAAAATGTAACTTTTATTTATAAAATTACAATTATTTATTTAACATTCAAATAAAATCTAAGATTATAAGTTAGAAAAATTTAGCATTTGTTAACTTAATCACATAAATATATGACGACTTTTGCATATTATATCTTAATATTAGAATAAGAGTCAACTTTCAAAAATGAAATATTCGACTCAAATATGTTAAATATTCAGCTATGTTGATAACTTGTGAGGGCAAGATTTAACTCATGTTTCATCAGATTAACATAGTTTCTGAACCTAAAGAGGTAATGATTACAACAGTTATTTATATATCAGATGTTTATCTTTTTCTCGAGTCATTATTTTCATTACTAATGAATTTATTTTTATGAATTCAATGAACAAAATGAACTTCAATTCAACCGCTGTTTACACTTTCATTGATATAAATTCATTTTGACCCAAATTAACACTTTTGAAGGTAATGGTCAGATTAATTATATCTGTAATTAGTCATTGTTATCTTAATTATTTAACATTAATTTGTTTAATCAACAATTTCAATCGCGAAACTTCTAAACAAGTTAGAATGTCATTAAACTATTAAAGATACTTTAGTATATCTTATCGCTTATGATCTGATCTTTAGTTGTTGTTGTTGTTTTTTAAATTTAATAACTGATTGATTGCTGAAAATTGAGTTTAAAACTAAAAATTTTGAGGTCTACCTAATAATTTTTTTAATGAGATAATTATAAAATAAAACTAAATTAAAATACTTGTATTCACATTAAAATTTTTGAGCTAAAAAAGTTTTCATAACAAAAAGAAGCAACGGTTCAATTACATAATGGCAATTAATTATAGCAAGCCTTCAATATTTGATGGAAAATGTGATATAAACTTTAAATTTATAGAATAATTTAGTTATTAAACAATAAATATTTCAGAAGTATCACAAAGACTTCAAGCCTTTGTTCATTCACCTAAACTTATTTATCATACAGTTAAACCTCGCTATCTTGAATATGTAGATAACTGGTTTTTAGAATTAGTTCTATGTTATTTCAATAAGTATATTTTTAAAATCCCTTATCTACATGTTCAAGATAGAGAGGTTTAAGTATAATTTGAATTATGTCTAGATTTCAGTCTCGAATTAGCAATCCTTGAAAACAGTTAACAAGCCGGGGGTGAGATTCACTGACTTACATTGAGTGCTTGATTGCATAAAAGTGGTGAAACTGGACAAACGAATGTGAGATCGTTCTCCTTAATGGCCTACTTTGATCTATATATTACTTGACATCATTTTCTATATAGAAATACTAATTCTCATTTCTACTTTAGTTTCTATTAATCCTATGCATTTTTCAATGTCAATAATATTGTTTTTGTGCTCTCACTAAATCCATTTCAATAATATATTTTCGGTAAGATTTCAATTGATTTTAATATTATTTTTTGTAAAACTGTTATTAGAATTGTTAAAAAGTGTGTGAATGAGATTTTAAAAAATATTTCGATTATGTTTATTATTAATAAAAATGAGTTTATTTTTCATTAATTTTTATAGAAATTGTTGATTTGATGGTTTCTGCGCTACAAATAAAATGCAGATAAAAATATCAAACGCTATTTTGATCAGTCTATTTGGAAGCAGTCTATTTATTAATCTAATAGATGCAGATGAGTTTAAAAAGAAATTATTTTTGAAAGGTGTGAGCGCAGGTCTTCTTTTAAACTCTTTAATAATGCCATCGAAAGCAATAATTCCACTGCCAATGCCTGGTAAGTATCAATTCACTCATCACATCAAACAACCAAAAAACGTTTAACAAAATTCATTTTATGTAAATTATCATTTAATTACTCTTCTTCTTACTCTACTGTTCCATTTGCTTTAGTTCCAGTACCACTTCCTCTTGAACTCGAAACATCTCCAGATGTTGTCCGTCAAAAGCCCCAAATAATTCGAGGTTGATTAACATAATTAACATAATAAAATGTTGAGATATTTAGACTAATAATTATATATTTTATTATTTATTATTTATTTCAGTGGCACATCCAGTTCCGAGTATGTCAATCAATCTGTGATTTGCGATCAAACATTTTTACTTATTATTAACATTTTATTCTTAACAGTTCCAATTCATCTTCCTGTACATATTCCGTGAGTATATATTTGTTTCTAATTTTGTTATTATTTAAAGAAGAAGTTATTTTAGAAATTAATTAATTTTCAATAAGTTCTAAACTGACTCAATATATGACTCAATATATATGTGATAATAAAAGTGATACTAAATAGTAATAAATATTCAAGTTTATTATGCTTTAATTGATTATAGAATCGCTCATTTGTTCAGAAATTCGGGTAAAAAAAGAGTAATATTCAAATACAGAGTGATTTCCGAGAATTTTTCAAAACTAGTAAATAAAACGATTCTTTCGATTTCCACTTATAAATAAGCTCTTTTTGCATTACGTTTCGTTTTAATTTTCTTAAATATCACCTGACATATCAATCAAACTCATTTAACAAAGTGCTAATTATTTTCTAAAATAAATTCAAAGTCAAGTTAAGTTGGGTTCAAATATTTCTAAAGATTGAAATCCATGAAATTGATGTAAATTAACACTAAATATAGTTCAATGTCATTGAATAACACAGACATAAAATCCAAAAAAAGGTTAATAAATAGGATCTGTGATTAATTTAGAGTTCAAGTTATTTGATTCAAAATTTTAGCTGATTTTTAATCCTTTTTACAGTGAACGTCGTTACGATCCGGAATGTAATTATCACACATTAGTTAACGCAGACTCGAAGATAATATTAAGAGAACCACTTCCCACTGCAATAAAGGGTCGGACGATTATGAGAAATTGCATAAAACCTGTGTAATTAGATTTATATAATCAGTTGAATCCATTGTTTCACAATTAGTTTTCCTATTTTTAGCCCTAATCTAGATAGTGGGAAATATCAAGTCTTGTTTAGAGGCAATCAAAAGAGCAGTTTTGGCTCCATTCGTGTCTCCATTAAGTTTTAATCTCTTATCTTCTTATCAATGTTTTGAAGAAAATAACTAAAAAAGGTGTGTAAAAAATAACTAAATAAACAAATTTATGTTTTTTCCCAAAGCTACTAATTTCTATCATTAGCAAAACTAAATTTTTAACTTAAATTTTAAAACATTAACACAGTTTTTAATTAGTTAAACGATTCATGTCATCAAATTATTTAAGTTTGATGTCAATTTGACGAAAAGTTTCAATTAAGTTGAAAAGTTGTTTCGGAACAAATTGAAATATTGGTAGCGAATCACTCCGTGCGACACATTTAAGGGAAAATGCGTTCAACAATGATTTAAATTAATAAATTAGAATTATTGAGTGTTTATTGCACGTAGTCCACGGGTGACATCGCTATCAAATAATCGTCTACTTTCATTCACATAATTTATTTATGAAAACGAAATACTAATTAATCAAAAGAGGGGGAGAATGAGCTGAATCGAGAATTTCTACCTAAGATCAACATAACTTATATGAACTTTTGATTCTCAAACTCGTAAAAAAGCAGAATGAATTGATTGATAGAATTAAAAATTAGGTCTACGCTAATTATGAAGTCGGAACGTTGTCTTTCAAAATAACCCTAAAAAATAATTCTATTTCTATAATCAATTGGAGCAAACATTAAAAAAATATTTTTAAAAATAATTTACGATTGAATAATGAATAATTAAAGATTAATTTTATTTTATGATCTGTCTTAGAGTTCATCATGAACACAAACAATTTTATTTTTCTGATAATGGATGGCCTGACGATCAAACTCATGCTGAGTCTAACCAACATTATGTGCATATATCTAACGGTGAATGGAACGGGTAGGCATTGACTCTAAAACTTTTTTCTCTACAACAAAAATAGATGAATATTGTTCTTATCAATCAATGCGACCCACTGTTCACATCAGTGTTCCTTTCGGTTTATTATATTTAATAATAATAATTTTTAACTACTCATTGTTTCCATTCATTTGAAATCAGATCACTTTTTAATTCTCAAAACAATGCAAATCCTTGTTAAGCATTTATTAGGTATGATTTAAACTCAAATTTCAGTAATTTTTCTCGAAATAAGAGCTCATTCACACTAATTAAATAACTTGTCAATAATTGATTTTAGCCTCAAATTCATTGTATAATTTCTGCCTAAAAATATATTTAGTTTTGCTAATGATATTACACAATATTGTTATGTCTGGGTTCAAAATTTGTCTCTAGAAAAAAAACTAAATGAATTGATTTCAAATGTTATGATATACAAAATGAATATTTATTTTATTCATAAAACAGTTAAATAATCTAAAAAACCGTTGAAATAGCCAAATATCAAACGTTTCCGTGAACTGATTTACAAACTAAAAAGAAAATTTTCCAAATTTATTTTCTTCTAATTTTAAATCATCCAATGGATTTTATTTTTTTTATAAATAAAGATTAAATTAAAGTTTGAAAGCCGCAAATTGAAAGTACAAATTAATTTATAATTTTATTGAAACAATAGATTCTAAAATTGATTTAAAGCTATTGAACTAATAAAGAAGCTCTACCTACTTGAACTGAAATTGATATTTTTGCGAGACATCCGTAAAGTTGATATAATATGATTGTATACTCTTATAAATAATGTTATATTTGCAGCCGTTTTAAATTTATGGCGTATCGAAAGGTATATATTAATCAATCACTTGCTATTTTCAACCTTAAAATGGACTTCAAATTATAAATTATAATATAATTTGAGTTATTATTTATAACTATCAACTCATTTTGAATGTTTTTAGAATAATTGAATGCAAGAATTTTAAAAAACAAAATAATAATTTTAAATATTAATAAATTCTTTAAACTTTGACTTTTAGATAATGTTAATTCAAGTTCTTTATCAAATGCATTAATATTGATGTTGATTATGAAAAATTGTCTCAAGCCCTAAAATTTTTATCCAAAGATCCTCTAAAATGTAAGTTTTTAAAAATACAATTTTGGTATGGATTTGTTGTTAAATTTTTAAATCAGTTTTTTTTAATCAATCGCTGTTTTCTATCAACAGAATGGTATAAATAAAAAATTTGAAGAGTACTTAAATCGACGGTTCCTTTTGAAGAAGTTCTTTAGTATATAATAAAACACAACTCAAATAAAACGATAACTAATAAATGAAACGTTTTTAACAATGTTTTGATGAAAATAAAACAATAATTAAAAATGAAAAAAAGATTTATAAAACAGAATTAATTAATTAAAAACAAAATCATTATAAAAGCACATAATAATGGAAAAGTTAATAAAAATAAAGTTTTCAGATTTGATTAAACCAATGAATTAGTTATGTTTAAAACTTTATTATAAGAATATATTATAAAAACAAATTCTTAGGCTTAAGAAACTTCTTCAAAAGGAACCGTTAATTATTAAACTCTAATTCTTAATAAAGTTTTAAGTGAACTGTTTTTGATATGTTTCAATATTTTGAAAATTAATATTAATTTCAGAATTGATCATATCTTTTATAAGACATAAATAATAATAATAAATAATTATTTGAATTATATATTCAGAGCATAACTTAAAACTTAACTCATGAAAGGTTTAGATTATCCTTAGGCTTAAGAATTTATGTTCATATCTCTAACTCAACTAAATTCACTTTAAATTTATTTATTTTCTTCTAATTAAGTAAAGAAAAGAAAATTATTGTAATAAATAATACTTTCAATCAAGTTGTTGAATAAAGTCTGATTCGAATCTTGTTTTTAAATTTCAAAGTATTTGAACAAAAGATTCTTGTCTTGAATAAGTTTTATGAAAACTTTAAGTGAAATCCCATTTTTCTGAGATATCAACCAATAATTCAAATATCAACCAATGATCCAAACTATATATTATTACCGAAAAGTTTTGTTTGAATGACCTAAAGTCGAATCCAAATCATAAACCAATTGTGTTATTGACGAGTTGTTTACAGATCACGAAAACCAGTGAAACTCATGATTAGCTTATGTAAAGCCTAATTAATTGCCCAAAATTTAAGTACATTCGTGTTCCGCTTTTCAATAATACTTCAATTATTTGATTTTGTGTCAATTCGAAACAGATGGTGACCGCCGCCCACTATTTAGTAGATCAAAGTTGATTTGATTTTTATTAGAAGCATTTATGGAGTGAATGAGTTTTATTAGAGATGGTTTAGGTGGAGCAACTCTTTTCAAATTGTTATCATTAACCTCTCTTTAATCATATCTTTCATTCAATTCTAAGTATTAATTAAATAATCAACTAATTCGGAATAATGGAAAATATGAAACTTATTAATTTCAATTGAAAATCATAAATATAATAGAAAACTAACTAAAAAATAAACTAATTTACAAAATTCAATGTTTATGTCATTGAAAATTCCAATTTTTTACAATAGAAAAAATGATATTTTATATTATAATAATTTTTCAATAAAAAAATTAGACATA